>CAKAOH010019337.1:9050-33652 GCA_916701665.1 Sebastiscus tertius
GAGGCAGAAATGGGAACGTTTCAATGGTTAAATAATCATCTTTTTGTCAAATGATTTTTACAACGAAGAATTTTCTAAAGTTTGCAGAAGAAGAAGCAGCAAAGTCTTTAAATTCCACTAGAGTTTACAGGTTTACAGGTTGATCTGAATAAAAGGAGGTGCAGTCAGCAGAGGTAACATGCAGGTAGATGATGTTGCAGTTAGGGACGCACCGATACCGATACCAGATCGGATATTGTGCCGATATTGACTCAAATAGCTGGATCGGGTAGTGGTGACAATGGAGCCGGTCTCATCTCATCTCATCTCATCTTCAACTGCTTATCCGGGGTTCGGGTCGCGGGGGCCACAGCTCCAGCAGGGGATCCCAAACTTCCCATTCTCAGGCCACATGAACCAGCTCTGACTGGAGGATCCCAAGGCGTTCCCAGGCCAGTGTGGAGATATAATCTCTCCACCTAGTCCTGGGTCTTCCCCGTGGCCTCCTCCCAGCTGGTCGAGCCTGGAACACCTCCATAGGGAGTCGCCCAGGGGGCATCCTTACCAGATGCCCGAACCACCTCAGCTGGCTCCTTTCAACTCAAAGGAGCAGCGGCTCTACTCCGAGTCCCTCAAGGATGACTGAGCTTCTCACCCTATCTCTAAGGGAAACGCCAGCCACCCTCCTGAGAAAACTAATTTCACCCACCTGTACCCGCGATCTAGTTCTTTCGGTTATGACCCAGCCCTCATGAGCATAGGTGAGAGTAGGAACGAAGATTCACCGGTAGATCGAGAGCTTTGCCTTCCGGCTCAGCTCTCTTTCGCAATGCAATACCGCCCCTGCTGTGCCGATTCTCCGGCCAATCTCACGTTCCATAGTCCCCTCACTCGCGAACAAGACCCGGTTTCCCAGGCAATCCACCGGTTTCCTGCTGAGAACCATGGCCTCAGATTTAGAGGTACTGATCCTCATTCCAGCCGCTTCACACTCGGCTGCGAACCGATACAGTGAGTACTGGAGGTCACAGATCGATGATGCCAACAGGACCACATCATCTGCAAAAAGCAGCGATGAGATCCTCAGCACACCGAATTGCAAACCCTCCTCCCACGGACTACACTTCAATATCCTGTATGTTAATATCGCGAACAGGATTGGTGACTTACTGCCAAGAACCCGATCTGTTCAATTAAATTTTATGTTTATATACTATATACATTATATACTAGAATTGTAATTCCTGTTTAAGTTTTGGCCAATTTGTTGCTGCATTAAAAAGGTTTACATTTCAATTGTAATTCCTGTTCATTTTGAGGATTTTTTACCAGGTTACTGGTGTACAATTTATTTTTTATTATTTTAATAATAAATAACAATTCTGTAAATGTATATCTATGTATTTATTTGTTAGGAAAGTAATGTTTAAGTCAAGTCTGATGTAGCCTTACACATAAAATAATGATCCCAGTCACTTCCACACAGTGAGGCATACAGCTTATTAATATTAAGACGCTGTTATCGGATCGGTACCCAAAGCCCAGGGTCGCTATCGGGACTGAAAGAGTTGGATCGGTGCATCTCTAGTTGCAGTGATCTCGGGGTCTTGGAGCAGCAGCTGAGGGTTTATTGGGCTCCAGTATTTTTGCGGGACAACAATAGGCCTTCAGGGCCAGGCAGGGTCATGTTGTGATAGGAGATGACTGCACAGAGCAGGGATTACCAGCGACTTGCACCTTTTTCAGGCCTTCACTGCAAAGCATAACAGACGAGACTAACGCTACACCACGGCGTGCCTTTAAACCATCTGCTGCAAACATGCACACAATGTGCAAGAGGCATAAATCATGCATGAGCATTGGAAGGAGCATTCATGCGTGCAGACTGAAACGCAGATGCAAAGAGAAGTTGCAGCGTTGATGATGCTTGTACACAGTAAGTTAAATCTATCATTTCATCTCCATGGCAACGTGTCCTCTGACAACAGTTTGTATGACACCTTGTGAAAAGTTATTCCTCATTTTTCGTGCATTTCCGATGAATGTCCAGCGTCAATTTACTCTCCTGTCTTTTTTAAATAAACTTCCTTCTTCACAGGAAACAACTTCATTAGGGTTAGGCAAGAAAACCACTAAGTTAGGTTTAGGAAAGATTGTAATTGAGTTACGCGACACTGGTAGTGGCGTAACTTAAGCTTTGGACAAGGGCTTTCAATTGGTTAAACTATCTAATCTTGATTAACTGCAAATTAATTGCAATTACATTTTTGTATCTGTTCAAAATGTACCTTAAAGGGAGATTTGTCAAGTATTTAATACTCTTATCAACATGGGGGTGAGCAAATATGCTGCTCTATGCAAATGTATGCATATATTTATTATTGGAAATCAATTAACAACACAAATCAATGACACATATTGTCCAGAAACCCTCATAGGTACTGCATTTAACATTAAAAATATGCTCAAATCATAACATGGCAAACTGCAGCCCAACAGGCAACAACAGCTGTCAGTGTGTCAGTGTGCTGACTTGACTATGACTTGCCCCAAACTGCATGTGATTATCATAAAGTGGGCATGTCTGTAAAGGGGAGACTCGTGGGTACCCAGAGAACCCATTTTCATTCACATATCTGGAGGTCAGAGGTCAAGGGACCCCTTTGAAAATGACCATGATAGTTTTCTTCGGCAAAATTTAGCGCACGTTTGGTGCGTTATTTACCCTCTTTCGCTACAAGCTAGTATGACATGGTTGGTACCAATGGATTCCTTAGGTTTTCTAGTTTCATATGATACCAGCGTCTTCACAACTGAGCCTGCTACAACTCAAAAATCACAAATTGCGTTAAAGCGTTAAAGAAATCAGTGCCGTTAAAATGAATTTGCTTTAAAGTGTTATCATCACATTCATTTTAACAGCCCTACTTTGGACGTAAATCGGCAGGTATAGGATCGTCTCATATGAACGCTGCCTCGTTGCTCCGATGTAGCATATTTAGAGATTTATTAGCGAAGCAGCGATGGTTTAGAACGGACTGAACAACAGCAGAGAAATACATTTTGATGCAGGATTGGTTTAAGAATTTGATATGAAAGGTTACATATTTTTTTTTTACATTAAAATCCATTCCATTCCTCCGAGCTACAAGCATCACGGAGCTACCTCTCTACCCTGCAGGTGGTGACTATTTGATACTCAATCGACAGATTTCTTTGATTTCGTTATTGTTTATGACTCGAAACGTCTCCTGATGTTCTTGAAGTCCTTTCCATCTTTATCTTACAAAGCTCCTCTCTAAACACTTCACTGCTGTGGGGCTTGTTCCCCTTGACCTTCCACCTCTCAACAGGCGACCTTTTGACCTCTGGCAGGAATAGGCCACGGCCAGCCTCTTCATGCCCACTTATAGCAACAAGAAGGAGGTGTTTGGAGTGTAACTCATCCCATCCTCTTGTCAGCTTTAACTACTTGCTTTCTATCCTGTCTCCCTCTCTGCTGCTGCTTTTAATTAGCGTCACTCCACTCAGCATGTTCTCGCTTCATTTTATGAGACATTCTTTAAATCTTGCTCATTCTCGGGCAGAGTAACACAAGTTACATAAATATTTTAACATTTTTACCTTCCCGTTTCATTCCTATCTATAGTGTCTCTCCCTCCCTCTCTCCCTCTTTCTGTTTCTTCCTCCCTCAGGAAGTGTCTGGCAAGCCTCTAGGCCTTTCCCCTCCCCTCATCTAAGTGATACCAATTAAGTTATTGAATAACAAAGGGCCGGTTTTACTGCTGTTTGTCAGGCCAGATGTGGAGCAGGTTTTGACATGACCTGACAGGAAGAAGAGGAGAGGGGGAGAAACCGAGGAGAGGGAGGAGGACAATATCAGACATGTTGATTTGTTGTATGTGTGCTTCACTAATTGTTTATTGTAGCTATGGCAACCAGCTGGTCTAATGAGCTTAAATGATTCCAGATTGGTATACATCAGACTGGCAATACGGCTCTCATGACCATACTGATATGAGGCAATAAACTACAACTTCTTTAGGTTTAGGCAACAAAACTACAACTTCTTTAGGTTTAGGCAAAAAAACTACAACTTCTTTAGGTTTAGGCAAAAAAAAAAAAAGCTTGCATGAGTTTGTTGGCCAGCTGTTTGTTGGTTTCCTCAACTTGCCTTTTTTCCCTTCTGCATAACTCCACATAGTGAACAATGTGCCCGGAGAACAACGGCCAGTCCATCTTCATCAATCCTACGACATTATTCAGACGCTTCTGTACCTCAGAAGGCATTTCCTTCTTCAACATCAGTTTGAAGAGCATTTCACTGATGCTGTTGACGTTCCTAGCGCTCCCTGTTTCATCGCTCCATTTGCGCTGGAAGTTGTGCAGGAATTTAGACGGACATTCTTCTTCTTTCAGCGCTTCTCTTTCCAACCAAGACGGGTCCATCTTTTCAGGGTAGTATCGCCTCACTGGAGAGGATCAAAGTCTGGTGCAAAAGCAGAGTTTATTGTGTTCTCCAAGACAGCAACACCAACAAACTCGAGCCTGTCCCGGGATCAGACTGACTAACACTGCACAATGCAATGTCTTTTATACAATTCTGAGGGGCTATAGCTCCTCCTTTTCATTTGGCCAAGCAACCCATCCTCAGTTTTAATAGTGTCTGTTATTTTGAGAGCGTTATATATAGTCACAGTGATAATTCTTTGATCCTGTCTGCCTCTGGTATCTTTGGGACTTTCCACTGAGACATCTCACCCATAGAGTAGCCATCACTGACTGTGAGCAGCGCACACACATAACACCACACACCAACAGTTCTCTGCTGCACCGCTGGCTGCAGGCAGCACACACACATACACACACACAAACACGCCTAACATTTCTCTGCTCCCTTCCTTAATCACTCAGAAGTTAAAACACATCGCAACATATCCCTCTCCCCTAAACTGTTTGTCAGTAGTGCGACTAAGGGTGCACACTTGATCGTTCTGCTGTTTCCTATCCACATATTCACACAAACATTATTCTCCCTCACCAGTTGATGAGACGCTGCCTGTCCATCCTGTCATGTCCCCTTCATGGGTTTGACAAGCGAAACAGGGGCGTAACAAGTTCCCCCGTTAAGAAGAGCATTCTCGCGTGTTTTATTAATGTCATGTGATCAGCACAAATATGTTTATTATTTTTCATTATGACTTTGTTGCAAATTAACTTCTTTTGGTTGGGGGGGGAGGTTGTTTAGACAGAGATGTCAAATTTATAGGTAAAATACGCCTCTAGGTTAAAGGGGCTATAAATGTCTTCTCTGCTGAAGAATGTTGTTAATTGTAATTTTCTATGTAAGTAATACGCCCAAGCGAGGGGCTATTAGTTTAAAAGGGGGTCATCTTGGCCTGGTGAAGTCAGTCGTATCTTGAAGTGGTTACAGAGAAGGTAACATTCAGTGCATTTACAGATTACATTTTGGATTGTTTGTTTTTTTTGCCTGTTTCTGACAGAAAAGTAAAAAGGAGTTATTGAGGAACTCAATTTCCAGTGCTATTTAATGTTTTTGTACATAGCTTATTTTTTATTTTTTCCGCACTGCTTGCACTTTGGGAGGCCGGCATAATAAAAGGGACTAATACAACATTTTTCGATCACGCCAGTGTTTTCATGTTGTACGGAGTTTTGAAGTAGAACCCCGCGACAACCCGTCTCTCCCCACATAGTGTTAACGGAGATGAGCCTCATCTCCCCATTTCAAAACAACTCATAGTGGGTGAGATGGCCAAAGGAGTCACATAGTCCTCACAAACAACTACATATCTGTTAGTCTTAAAGGCTACAAAGTTGCATAGTGAACATCAACAGTGATTGGTCTTTTGTTGCTTAATGCTAAATCTCTGAAAAGTGGTGTTATGTTTTTTTTATTGAACTCTGGAAATCTGTATATCCGCTGAATATTATTTGGGACTTGCATTTGATTATCTTATACTTAACGCCCCAGATCCACTTTGTCTGAACCAATCTAACAGCATCCAATCAAGTTTCAGGAAAAAAATATGAAGAACTAACGTTGCGTTACTGAGCACCGGTTGGATCCAGTTACTCTGCTGTTAAAATGACGTTACATTTGGTGAAGAGTGCATATGGCTTGTTTAGGATTCGAGATCTGAGTTGGGACTTGACTTGGTATCGTGGTATCGAATTTGGTAACAAGAATCGTGGAAATTCACTGGTATTGGTATTGAATACTAGATTTCTGGTACCGTGACATCCCTATCTGTTAGTCTTAAAGGCTACAAAGTTGCATAGTGAGCATCAACAGTGATTACACATCATTACCTTCTTTATTCAAAATGATTATATGATCAATATTTTTTATCATTGATTAACATATTTAACTATATTACTGAGAATATTACTTCTACAGACCTTCAGTGAGTGAGAGACGGAGAAAGAAATGGAGAGAACTAAGAGAAAGAAATACTCAAACAGGAGCAAAACATGAATGAATGAATGAATGAATGATTATTTGATGCCCGAGATTCAAGCAGGTTCATGACCTTCTGTCAGGTTGCTTTACACACTTTGGACTTTTCAGTGGCCTGTGAGACGGGCAGCCATCATAACCATTAATGTTTTGAACTCAGGGAGGAGCGTTATGTTTTTTCACTGTGGTTTCTGCAACCAAATGTTGAGCCTGTCTTCTCCAGAATCACTGTTTCCTACTGGAGATGTTGGTGGTGGTTAGTGGAGCTGTGAGGAGGAAAACCAATGCAGTGGAATATAAGTTCAGTGTATGATTCATACTTTAAAAAGCCATCCGGTGTCCTTTAAAAGCAGGAAATGTAAGGGTTCATATTGGGTGGAGTGTGTCTCGTGTCTCCAATATTTCATAAAACCCATTTTGTTCCCCGCACTTTTATGAGCATACTGTGCTCTTTTACTGTTCCTCATTAAATTGAAAATAGTTTTTCATTTCTCCGCTGAGTACAAAGAGCTCTGTCCTGCATTAATCCTCCCATCCTATACTGAATGTTAAAGAGCAGCTAAGTTCAGGATGTCTCAACTATCATGAGAACATTGACATTTTTAAATACTTTACTTTTTTAGATTTTTCCATCAGGCTGCTGTGAGCTTGTTGACGGACAAACACCAGCTCATTTCCTGTCACATAGATAAATCCCCGAGAGCCTCTGAACAAATGAGTGACCTCCACTCTCAGTTATGAGTTTTTCCTCCTCAAACAAAAGACATTGTGTCCGTCTCTATTGAAACGGCCGAGTGTGATGAAATATTTCATCTGGTCAGACTCTGTGTGGTTAGCAGGTGCAGGCCGGCGGCGAACAATGACTTCACCTCGGAGACCAGACAGACGAGGTCAGCTATGTGAGAGCAACACACACACAACACACACTGAATACGCACATACATATTTATGTTCTCATAAACCATTTAAAGAGGAGGACGAGGAGGACGAGGAGGAGGTTTCAACCCTGTCCCCGAAAAATTTTGTTTATATTCTACTTTTACCAAATACATTTTGGAGAATACGTAAAAGCTGTATGGTCTCGTGTTTGGTTACGTTTAGGCTACACTTCTATAGAGTTAGGCTTCTCAGTATTTAAAGGAACTTTTTAGGAGGATCCATTAACGGAAACGGAATATCAATACGGAACGTATATAAGAAGTGGACGTCGCAATCTTGGTTTTTGGCCGTCGCCCTTTTGGTTTTTGGCTGTTGCCATCTTGGTTTTTGGTCATCACCATCTTGGTTTTTGGTCGTCACCATCTTGGTTTTTGGTCGTCACCATCTTGGTTTTTGGCCATCTTGGTTTTTGGCCATCTTGGTTTTTGGTCGTCACCATTTTGGATTTTTGGCCATCTTGGTTTTTGGCTGTCGCCATCTTTTTGCAACCAGAAGTGACATGAGTGGGTGGCGCTAAGTACAACCAAACACTGAAAAAGACATTTTTAGGCGACCAAAAAGGTTACAATTAACTTTGATGAACTGAAAACACACTGTTAAAAGGGTTAAAGTTGTAAGGCGAAAACACGGACAACTCCCAGACCGGACAATGCCGTGGAAGTGACCTGTCAATCACAAGGTAGCCCCGCCCTAAAGCATCCCCTGCTTTACGGTCTATTTGACTCTAAATGGGACCATAATTTACCAAATGAACATCATGCTGTATTGAAGAAGACTTGAAACTAGCGATTGAGACCATAAAGTCATGTTTACAATGTTTACTGAGGTAATAAATCAAGTGAGAAGTAGGCTCATTTTCTCATAGACTTCTATACAATCAGACTTCTTTTTCCTTTTCTGTCAGCCTGAGATACAAACTCTGAACATCTTTGTGTCAGTCTAATCCCATTGTATCCCTCTCTCTCCTAACACACAGGGAGATTAGAGATCAGGGTTGTGTGGGATCAGCGGTGAGCTGTGTGAACACTGAAGAGCTCACAGGTGGAGATTGAATATTAAACTCAGCAGCAGGCCGTGTGCAGACCGCTGAGAGGAGATATGAGAGAGCGCCGTGCTGAAAAACAACCAGGCCTCATGATGTGTTGATGTGTGTGGTGATGGGATGTCTGGGAGAAATCAGCGGGGAAATGTTTGAACACAGAGCAACAAAGAGGTGTGTGTTTGAGAGAAGAGGAGTGTGTTTGTGGTGGGTGTGTTCAAATATTCAAAACAATTAGAGGTAAGGGGGGAAAAAAATCGATTCACCTATGTATCGCGATGTTGAAACAGATTTTTTAATGCCAGAATCAATATATTTGCTTGATGGTGAACTGAACTTCATGTGTAGATTTGGTGGATTGTAATTTTCTGACAGCATGTCTTTTTTACTCAATCACACATTGACATCCTGCCAGTATTCTCCGGGGTTTGTCAGCCAGTAATCTGCTGGTTTCATCACAAAAAACAGGTCATGCAAGTATTTACGTGACATTGATCTCATTGTTCTCAGCAGGCCGAGACCTCCTAATCATCTAGCATTGTAATAGCTGTGTTATGTCACATTTTAATTAGGAATAGATGGATTAGACTTCTAACTGAGGAACACGAGCCAGCGTTGCACAAGGCCAGCTTATCAAAACCACCGCTGAAACAGCAACTCACATGATGCAATCTCATTAGGTAGCTATATATAATATATAGTATATATAAAGCCGATCTGAATTGTCTTACTAACTGATAAATTACACTCTCTGTATATATGTGTGTTCCTGATGTGTTCTTTCAAAACAACCGACCACAGACAGGAGCTTCGGTGTGACGTTTTTCTGGAACAAGCTACCAGAAAAAACAGATGATGAAATAAGTCGGTCCCTCCAGGAGTTCACGATGTTGCGATCGCAACAATTCATGCAAATCCAACCAATCCCCATGAACTTTGCCCAACCTTGCAATTTTGTCCAAGCACAGACAGTAACGTTACAGTCACACACACAACATATCGTCGGTGTGGAAGTTCTTCAGCGTGAGTGAAGGAGACATAAAGCTGTAATAACTGCTTTGCGTCGCCTTTAAGGGGTTTATTTCACAACAATGACCTGCACGCTGTACATTATCCCTTATATAACACATCGAATAATAGCCTAACAATAAAGTTTAATTTGCAAAAATTATGTTTTAAGATAGTTCGCCTAGCAGGTCTTTCAAATTCAAACTACTAGATTATTTAGATTAAAAAAACTCCATCTGCTGAGGAAGAACCTGTGATACATTAGAAAGCTCCAGAACAGCTTGAATATTGATGAAACTTGTCATGAGATTGTTTCTGCTGACCTGTTATAATAGTTAGCTAAGTTAGCTTGTTAGCTTTTCACTATCTTGTGATACTGTCATGAATATGAATATTCTGTCAGTTCAACATATTCTCATACAACGGTTTGTATGACATCCCACGAAAAGTTATTCCTCATTATGCGTGCGTTTTCCTATGAATGTCCAGCGTCAATTTCCGCTCCATTCTTTTCAAAATAAACTTCCGTCTTCACAGGAAACTACTTGATTAGGTTTAGGCAACAAAACCACTTATTTAGGTTTTGGAAAAGATCGACTTGGTTAGGGTTAATTAACAATTATGGGGATTAATTATCTGAAATACAGTGCATTACTTTTGGTAGGTATAGCTACGAACATTGTTTGAGCACAGCCTGTTCAGCTGGCTAACATGTGCTCTACGACAGCTTTTTGTTCTGAGGTGGATACACTGAGAAATGTTCCTGTTGTTCTTCTCTGGTTTTCTCATTCAGCCTCTCCGTCTCTCCTCCTCTGAGCTTCACCAGCAGATCGAGCGTTGACTGACGGCTGGAATGGAGAACGTGCAAACGCTCTGGCAACGCTCCCCGCGGTACCTCATAACGTTTAATCAAAACCATGCCCGCCACTTGCCCCCGACTTTCCACCGCAGCTCCTCCGGTATTCTTAAGCACAAATTAAAGCAGTCCCTTTTTTTTCATACAGTGGAAAGTTTACACAAAGGCGAGCCTTATCCCTGGAGCCTGCCTCGCTCTCTCCATTTCCAAATACCTGCAGGATGAAATCAAACTCCCTTTTGAAAATTGCATTATAAGTCTCCCTCTCTTTCTCTCCCTTCCCTCTGAGCTCGTCAGATCAGCCCAGCTTTGCCTCTCTCCAGGAGAGGATCAGCCTTCACTCCGTGGGCGTCAAGACGTCGGTCCAGCTCTTAATTAATGCAAGGGGGTTTCAGGGGAGGAAGGCTAAAGAGAGGGAGCTTTCTGCCAGAGAAAACACAGGAAGCTGGAACAGGTAAGATACTGTTTAGATGGATGGATGGTGAGTTCTTGGCTGATGACGCATGAAACTCAACCAAACTCTCTGGCACCCTCCAAGTTATATGGTAAAAGATGGTGATAAGAGACCCAGAAAATACAGCTGAGTGTACACAACACTGGATTAACTTCCAATGAAATTAAATGCATGAAGAGTTCATTCATTATGTCCTTGAGCCATGTGTGTCTCTGTGTATTGTAAATTTCTTTTGCATTAAAGTCACATATAAAATGACTGTGACCGTGATTAGTTCTGGTGTTTCTGTTGGCTGATATACGAATCAGACAAACACAGACGAACAAGTTAAAACCTGAACTGAATGAAACTTGAGCTAAGAAAATGTGTGAACACAGGTTTCACTTTGAAGGTGCTAACGTCAAACAGAAATACTGGTTTTATGGAAAATATTGAGCTTCAAGGAGGGGAAACTTCAGAGGTCAAAGGTCAGGATCAGCTGCAGAAATGAAACTGGAGGGGGATTCAGACACTTAAGCCGCCCACACATGATCAGCGGTATAACTGCTCTGCGCTGGCTGTGCCATTGTTTTCCTACGGGGAGAACGGTGCCGCCCGACTAGGCTGAAGCTCTACCCCTTGGCGTGGTGCGCCGCTCGAAAAATGAAAAAATAAAAATGCTTATTTGCTTTCATTCTGAGACTCAGATTAAAGACTGATCCCTCTCATGTCTGTAAGTTAAAGGAAGAGCCTGACATTTTGGGGAATGTGCCTATTTGCTTTTGTTTGGTGAGAGTGGATGAGATGATCGATACCACTCTCTGTCTGTCTGTCTGTCTGTCTGTCTTACACATCTATCATACAGATGTGAGAGTCGTATCAATCTTCCCATCCAACTTTTAGGATGAAAGCGAATAAGTGTAATATCCAAAACTATTCTTTAAAACTCGGTAGGGGTGTAACGATTCATCTACTACATCGATGTATCGACTTATATTCCTACGATCCAACTACATCGATAGGTACTCGGCAAGTTGTCCTTCACGGGGGACGTATATCAATATAAAATCGATTTGCAATGTAAATAATCAATTGTATCGATACTAAGAATTTGCTACTACTACTCATTCAACCTGATGAGTAGTTAGTTGAGTAGTTTCAACATTTTCAATATTGCACTACCTTTTTATTGAAAATGAAAACAATAGCAGCGGCTTAAACCACTGTTCATTAACCTGAAGAAATGTTGGTTGTACTTTATTTCTTGTTAAATGTTATTGTTCTACCTCTTAAATTTAAAATGAGGACAGAAGCAGCAGGTTAAAGCACTGTTCATTTAACTTGAATAGAAGTTGGTTTATTATATTATTTGTTAAATATTGCACTGCCTTGTATCTTGAGAAGTGAAGCAACAGATCCTGAAGTTGCACTTTTTATTACCCTCAAATAAAAGTTGTATGTATTTGCCATTAATCGTTGTGTTTACTTAATATGTTATAGTTAACTTAATAGTTTACAGTATATACATAATACATTTATCCCTGAATACAAGAAGATCTTGGAATCCTGACCTGCACTGTCCCGTATCCAGCTAGTCATTTCCCAGTCAAAAAAAAAGTTTCTGTATCGATTTCAAATCATTGAATTGTCTCGTATCGTATCGTATCGTATCGTATCGTATCGTATCGTATCGTATCGTATCGTATCGTCTCGTATCGTATCGTATCGTATCGTATCGCTCTAGATGAGCCAGATATTGTCGTTGAATTGTATCGGAACCATGGAAAGTGATACGTGTCGTATCGTTGTAAAAACGTACCGTTACACCCTTAAAACTCGGCCATGCTGCTGTTCCACGACAATCAGAGAAAATGGAAAACAGGAAACACTAGACTCCTGAGCCATCTGACAGAAAAGACCACAGATATGTGGACGGCGCTATCCAAAATGTGGTCTGGATATATCAGATGCTAAACAGAGAAAACAAGGACAACAAACAAATTGAATTGTACTCCAAAGATTTTCTTATGTAAACGCACGCCAAAACAACTGATGAGGATGAATGTGGAACTTCCTGTGAGCCAGCGTTCCTACAGTAGTATTCAGTTATGGGTTTGTGGACAGATGTGGGACGTTAAAACAGGCCATCTAAAAAGGTGTAAATGTGTGTAAACTGGTTTGAAGTGAAGCTTACAGCAGGATCAGTTGAAACATACAGGAACCTTTGTTGGATTAATGAAATAAGAAGAGGGAGTTCACTGAATAAAGGAGGGTGTTCCTGCTGTAAATCTAAAAGGTGTAGCAGCTGATGGATTTACTGCAGCCGTGCCCAGTGATCCAAGGCTCTCGTCATAATTTGTTCTTCTGACTGAAGGTTTTATTCAGAGATGACGAAACAATTCCTGTTAAATTTATACCCCATAATCTAAAACTCATATTTCTGTTTCCTTCAAGTTCATATCCATAAGTTTTTTTATGGCTTCTTTGGGCTGGGCCGTTTTCCCCTCCTAAACCTCATGGCAACCATTCAAGTTCGGAGGGTTTTTTCTGTAATTCATGTTATTCAAAAAGAGGCTTTAAGAAAGAGAGGAAGAAAAGAAGGACTGAATATGAGTCCATGTGTTTTACTGTTTCATACATAAACATAAACAGCTCCGTTCACCACTGTTAGAGCCTGAGGCTTTAAAACTCAGAGAGAGAGAGAGAGAGGAGGAAGTCACAAGAACACTAACGAGAAAAAAACGGCACAGAAGACAAGAAAGACAAAAGAGAAGTCTGACTACAGATGTGTGGATCAATTCCAGTCTGAGAGACGGAGTCAAGTCCCAGCAATCGACCTGGTGAAGGCAAACAGCCAAGGTCAACATGTCACATGACCCTGACTACCTGAATCAGACAGGCCTCACCGGGGCACACCTTTCCCAAAGGAACCAGTGTGTGTAGGATACAACGTATGGGTTTATGTGTGCAGGCAGGAATGGGTTCTGTAAGTCTGTGCATGAAGTAAGAGGTTAGCTTGGCTTAAAAGTCATTGAGTATAATACATATGAGTCTATATGTGAAGGTGTGAATGTCTAGCCTGCAGCAGTCGGACAGAGAAAAATAAACTTGACATTTTATTGGTTGCTGTTAATGACGAAGCCTCCCACCACTGTCAGTCCTGTCACGGCTCATCTGCAGCTCACAATGTGACTTTACTTCAACTTGCTCCCCTTCTCACAAACAGCAGGTCACAGGTCTCAACACCACCTCCATCACCACCTCCATCACCACCTCCATCACCAGCTTCATCACCAGCCTCATCACTCTTGGATTTCTTGCTAAGCTAATCACACTCACTATTCAAACATCAGCGTCCTGCCGACAGATCTGCTTTCAGTGAGACAGAAAGAGTTGTTCTATAAAGACACAGAAACTGAAATCATAACAAGGTCAAGTGTTCACTCTGTAAACGGAGCTGTCGTACTGTATTGTGCACCACACACGACCGTGAACACATTTTAACAGTGATCCCAGTCATTCATGAGCTGAACAACATTCCCTTTATTATAAATCTGATTTCTTCTCATGCAAAGGGCGAGCATACAGAGCGCGTTTTACAACACACAAATCAACGGGCTGCATGATTTCAGTTGGGTATTATATGAAGTAGATAAAGTGTGTGTTGTTTGTTTCAGCCTGAGGCCATTCTGCCAATAAACAATCCAGTAATTTAATTTTTTGGTAGATCTTTGGAGGAAATGCCAAGCATGAAACGGCCTTTTCAAGGGTGTCACATGAACGTGTTAGTGAACTCGTGTAGAATATGTTGCGTGAGTCTGTTTGTACTGTTTATACATGCCTCCTTCATACAATGTTTTTATGGTGTAAAACTCACTTTGCATGCACATATAGCATCATCACAGTGCTCATTTTAGCTTTACAGCAATTCTGATTCTACTGGGGTTAGTCTCTTATAGCCACATCTAACCTCCACACTCTACGATGCAAAACAGATGGCAAAAGGTAGGTGTGGGAAAAAAACTGATTCACCTATTTGTCACAATTTATTTTTTTTACCATTTTGAAATTTGTTTTTTAATGCCATACTTGATATATTTGCTTTGTTTGAGTCTATGTGGAGGAAGAAGGAAGTTACCGCTTTTGTTGTAGTCTGAGTAACGTGACGTCATATCCGTTCCGTATCCTTCAACCAAAACAAACCGCAGCGAGCCGAAACGACAAAGTAGAAAACAACGGAGGGTCTGCGTGGATACGACCTGCACCCTGACATTTGAAATCCAAAGTGGTAAACACTACACATCCAGTAAAGTATGGAAACACTTTGGGTTTCACACATTGCAGGAAAAGCAGAGCTAGACATTACGTTTAAAGCTGCATGCTAACTCTGTCATGGACAGGAAACGTTATCGTATTGTGGTAACGTGCGGTCAATATCGTCCCGTGGAGCCTCTGGTGACTCCCACCCCTTAATTCGTACGTCAGTACATTGTTTTTTCAAACTGTTGTTTTTGTCACGAATGCATAACGTGAATATTACGTGATGAAAAAGCGGCTTTTTTCCAGAACAAGGTTGATTTTCTGAGCTTTCGCACCGCGAATAAAGACATCAACCAACCACGTTGTGCTGAACGAGCATATTCAATACGTACACTATAGTGTCCACCAACACGGAGGCTCCCTAGTCCGAACCAAGATGGCAAACTTTATTACTCCTGTCAACCTTGACAAAGGCAGCATAGACCAGATCCACTCCTTCCCTCCTTACCTTTCACAATAAAAGCCTTAGTTGTTGTTTATTCGTCATGCCCTCAGTGTGTAAAGGAAGGAAAGTGAGGACATTTTAACATGTTGTTTAAGGGTTAAACTTAGATATAGGTTTTAGTTAAATTAGTGTTTGGTTTGGAGTTGCAAGCATTTATTTTGTAATGTTTGAGGTTAGGGGTTCTCACAAGCTTCTCTTCTCCTTAAATTAAAGCCATAAAAACCTACGAGTCAAAGAAATATGCTCAAAGAATGAAACCACTGTCATCACATGTGATAAATTACACAAAGTGGTTTTGAAGGGTTTTAGATTCAGTTCAAGCAAAAAGAGAGAAAATGACCGATTTGCAAATATGTGTGCTTTCTGCTAAATCAGTTCAGTGTGGCGACTGTTTCCACCACAGCACATTTCCTCAAAGCTGTGTGACACAAACAGCCATTTGTTTTTAGGTTCGACTCCACCAGAAAGAAAGAAAAAAAACACACTTGAACGTGTACTTAATCAAGGCTGCATGCTGACTTGGCCAGAAATAAGTGTGAAATGATTACCGTGCAAAGTTTTTATTGAGAGGGCCTCGTTTTTAGTTTGAAGAATGACGTGTTGAAGTGAACGACTTGTGCAAGCTCGAAGCAGATTTGAAAAAGAAACTATTTGTTTTTCCATTGCTGCACCACATAGTGTAGGAGGCTGCAGCACTTAGTATTAAGCTTGTTTTGGTTAAGATGAAGAGAAGGATGAAGAAGAGACTGAAAACACAGATCCCAAAAGTCTGAAGATAATTAATTAGCTTT
Source organism: Sebastiscus tertius (assembly GCA_916701665.1). Classification (NCBI taxonomy): domain Eukaryota; kingdom Metazoa; phylum Chordata; class Actinopteri; order Perciformes; family Sebastidae; genus Sebastiscus; species Sebastiscus tertius. The sequence goes on from CAKAOH010019337.1 coordinate 25,342, forward strand.
CATGGAACATATGACTCACACAAATTTCCTGTCCTCTGTGATTCTCCTGCAGTTTGTCTAAACACAATCAAACGTACCACACCAGACCTAAGTGAGAACAGCTAGAGACCCGTCAGTAACAGCTGATGGATTATGCGATTAATCGCATGATGGTCCATAGTTAATCACGATTAATCGCAAATCAATCACACATTTTTTTATCAGTTCAAAATGTACCTTAAAGGGAGATTTGTCAAATATTTAATACGCTTATCAACATGGGAGTGGGCAAATATGCTGCTTTATGCAAATGTATGTATATATTTATTATTGGAAATCAATTAACAACACAAAGCAATGACAGATATTGTCCAGAAACCCTCACAGGTACTGCATTTAGCATAAAACATGTGCTTAAATCATAACATGGCAACCTGAAGCCCAACCCCAACAGCTGTCAGTGTGTCAGTGTGCTGACTTGACTTGCCCCAAACTGCATGTGATTATCATAAAGTGGGCATGTCTGTAAAGGGGAGACTCGTGGGTACATTCACATATCTTGAGGTCAGAGGTCAAGGGAACCCTTTGAAAATGGACATGACAGTTTTTGGAGCGTTATTTAACCTCCTTCGCAACAAGCCAGTATGACATGGTTGGTACCGATAGATTCCTTCGTTTTTTTAGTTTGATATGATACCAGTATCTTCACTCTAGCTTTAAAACCAAAGCCATTGTCTGCAAAGTTGTAGAATATGAATTGTAAACTGGTAAAGCACCAAACCATCTCTGATCTTTTCCACAACCCTTTCCCACTGCTGTAACAGCTGAGAGGTCGAGGCCAAACCACCTGCAGGGTCACCAGTGGGGGTTAGTCTAAAACAGGACCAGAGGTGAGGAGGGTCGTCTCTCCGTCTACATGTGGAACGCCAGGAAAAAACAACTCGCCTCTATTTTTATCTTTGAAAACAAACAGGATGGCAGAACGGTTTTCTTGGAAGAAAAACGCTTTAAGAAACATCAATCTGACGGAGCGTCGGCCTCCATCCTCCCGAAACGTCGTCTGATCTCATCTGCTGCACTGCTGCAAAAACAACATGGCCCCTAAAATTAGGTTTAACACGATAAACTGGCAACATTACTGCAGCGGCCCCTGAAATTAGGACCACTTTGGAGAAACAGTCAGGGCTGAAATGACTTAACGACAACAACGAATTTGCCATTTGTGTCTGAACAGTTTTGTTTTGATTTGTGGGCTTTAGGCCTCAGAAGAAGAGCCGGATCAGCTTTCACAGGATGGAAGAAAAGACCTGTGACGAGGAAATTTTACTTTGACGAGGAACATGGACACATTTTAGATAATGGTACTCCTAAAGAAGTGGTTTGACATGTTGGGAAAGTCCATTCACATTCTTGCTGAGATGAGATTGATACCACTCTCACGTCTGCACAGTTAGTAAGAAGCTGTTACAGCCAGCAACCGCTTAGCTTAGCATGAATAGTGGAAACAGGGAAAAGGCTTGACTGGCTCTGTCCAACGGCAACAAAACATGTTTTTGCTCCACAAAAACGTCGGGGGGTAGTACTTTCTGAACGTGTCAGGGTGGAGTTTGCACGTTGCTGATTGGATCAAACACACACAACGCCGCTGCTTCAACTCTACCGCTTCATTCATAAACAAGGAAGAACTCTTTCTGTTGTGGTTTTAGTAAAATGAGTAAGTGTTGACTGCTGCTACCATATGTATATCTGACACATGCATTTCTTTTAAAGAGGGTTTGAACAGATATTGAACAGGAGAGTCCACCTGATGGAGTATTATTGCTCATCTGTAGCCGACTGATGTGTGATCTTGCTGGTAAAGAGCAAACTGAACTTCTTAACATCGACCACATGAATCAATGTCATGTTTTTAACAGTCCAGAATTTAGTTAGTTAGAACGTTTCTCGTCACATAAAAGAACTTTAAAGCAAGTAAAAAGACAACAATGATACTTTCAGTCAGTCCCAACAGACAAAACAGACGTCCTCACAGCAGGGCAGCTGATGACAGCGTTTTGTTTCATCTCTTCTTTATCTATTAATTTATGGGTTTGAGCTGTCAGAGCACTTCAACATGGTTTCAAACTCTAACCGTATGGATGGACGGATGGGGAAGATAAAGAGATGGATGAGTGACTTGTGGTTGGATGGATGAGATGAAGAAGAAGCCAAGAACAAAGGTAAAGACAGATGGGAGCACAATTTCACAATGTCAGTAAGAAAGAAAAATGGAAAGAAAAGACAAAGTAAAAGACAATATGTGAGACGAAGAGCAAGACTGAGAGAAGTATGTAGAGAGGAGAATAAAGGAAAGGGGGATGAGAGAGAGATTGTTACCACATGACAAGAGAGAAATATCAGATTGTCTCTGACATGCAGAGGGAAATATTTCACTGACTTCAATGCATTCATTGGATTAGCTAAAGGAAATTAATGTCACAAAACTGAAAACAAGGCTGCTTTTCTTAAATGAAAGGCTGACTTTGAAAATCTGAGCAGGAACTTCAACATCTGTTCATCACATCTGTCCAATTCAGCAGAAGAGACACCTAAAGTATAAAAGCCACCAGAGTTCCCACCAAACATGACGTTTCCACTCAAAGTACCTTGAAAATACTACATATACTCCTACAAACACACACAGGTCTGATGTGAAGACCTAAACTGCTTTTTTTAATAGTGACTGTGGGATTGAAACTTTCAGTGTGCAGTCCACTCCCTGGGAGCTGTCACAATATGTTTGAGGAAATGTAGGAAATTCCTCACTGATCAACCCTGATCTAGGCTCTGGTCATATTAAAATAACAATACTAAAGAGCCCTGACTCAAAACTACAATCTATACTCACATTTGCTGACAGTTTAATGCTCCTAATCAATACATGAGTGCACCGACTAGGGATGCTAATTTTGAAAAACAACTTAAACCGATAACCGACCCTTGTTAACCGATTATTAACTGTTAACTGACAAGATTAGTGCGTCTCATGCAGCAGTATGCCAGCTGCAGTGTATGAGCACAACAGACAACTGAGTGCCCAGTTAACCCGTCTGGGAGCGTTACTGTAGCAGCCACGCTGCTGCGTGTAGTGTCGAGGACATGCAGCCTCTTTCCCAGTAAAAGTCTCCACCACCACCGCATCATTTAGTTTAGTTTAACAGGTTGTCAGCTGTGTGTCTGCCCGGCGTAACGATACTCTGCAGCACGGCATAGCTTTAGTGATTGTCCGAGAAAACGTGTGCGTGTTTGTGTTTGTGCTACGTTAGCAGCTGTAGCGCTGCTGGGGGCTTCATGCTCTGCGTAGCCACACACATACGCCCTGTCAGTGAGGCGTAACTTTAGCGAGTGTCCGACAGACCGCGCGTGTGTGTGGTGGCGTTATAGCTGTGAACGTACAGTAGCTGTAGTAGTGTGTGTGTGTGTACAGTTTATTTGTCGGTGAATAAATGCTATGAGGCTACAACTCCTCCGCTTTGTGCTCCGCTCAAGACCCGAGCCAACTTCCTGTTTCTGTAACGCCGGCTCAGACTCTCTTAAGGTGGACCAGCTTTTCTCCTTAACCTGACGAGCCGCTCCTCTGAGTTTTGCTCAGCATTTTAATTAATTAGTAATATTACTTTTAACCATTTACCAATAGCATTAATCGGTTAAAATTCTTAATGTCGGTTAACGGTTAAAGGAACTGTATGCAAGTTTTTATACGTATAAACATTTTTTATCTCTTTTTTTTTATTACCAAGGTGGTTACAGGTTGTAACCTAACCTAAAAAATGAGACCTTCCATGACTTTCTGTGTTTCCTCTATCGGCCTGTAGACTGATTTAAATGTGAAGAACCCGGCTTGTTTTTCCGGGAAAATCCAACGGATGTGACGTCATGTGCGCTATTGAGTGCCTTTACTCTGTTCAGCTCTGCTTCAGGGCTAACGGTGTGCAATCACAGCTAATGTTCGGTTAGAAAGGGAGTCCGCTAACGCAAATAAACGACCAGCCCCCACCACAACTCAGACTCCACGGATGTGACCGACATCGGGGGGGAAACTAAGATCAACATCAGACAGCCCTTTGATTCATGGAGGGACCTTAATTTGGTTTTGGGTATCAAAACAGACCCGAGCTGGCAAAATTCCTATTGATATTATAGTGATATTGTGGTTTTAGCTGGCTAATGTTGCTAACGTTAATCGACATGATGCCTCTCAATCACGTTCAGTCTTGCGTGTGTCCTCACTGTTCTGACCGATGCTCGCTCGCGTCTACTTAGTGCGAGGACGAGCGTGAGCAACAGGATGCTGAATTTCCGATTCTTACATCTAGCCCCTTTAAACGGTTAATCATTAAAATCCCTAGCACTGACTGAAATCTGCAGGCAAGTTGAAAGAAAATAGGTCCATAAAAAGTACAGTACGTATTGACAGAACTACTGGAATGCTTTGAACATCACAGGTTGCTATGAGAGTAATAGTATCTGAGGTTTGGATGAGAATAAAAACAGTGTCTTTATGTATAGAACAGTAGTTTCTTTGTGCATCGCAGATGAAACACACTGACAGTAGATGAATGTTATCTGTCACTATCGCCTGCTGCGTTCTTTACTTCTATACACAGAGATGTGTAAATACATGGCGGCCTCGGGGCATCACGGTGGCTCAGGTTGCTTTCATCCTTGCACCGGTGTGTTTTTCCCACATACAGCGCAAAGACCACCAATGTTGTTGAACTTGGCTCCCTTTCAATATGAACGAAATACGACATGCACACCAGCACGGCGGTGTTCGTTTCTCCTGTAAAAACCCACTGGGTTTCAGCACGGTTCTGTTTCACAAGCTGCAAAAAGATTTCACGTGTGTGTGTGTGTGTGTGTTTTACTTCCCAACAGGACGCTGACAAGAACACAGCGACAGGAGGACAATACATTGAACAGCCACACATTCACATTTGTTGAAAAGATGTTTTCTCTGGTAAATCTGCCTTGGAGGGAGCGCTGTGGTTTTTTGGGGTAAAGTACAGATGGTTCTGAATAGTTTGTAACAAATTGTGTACAATTATGCAAACAACCACAAACTTAAAACTGCATAAAGTCAAAGAATCATAAAGTCACATTAAGCCTTGAAGGTTTAATTCCCATCATCACAACTTAGGAAAAAAGGGTTGACGAAGCCCCTAAAAATGTGGTTTTAATATGCGAGTTTCTCTGTATGACATTAAGAAGTCACAATTAAATAAGCAACAGTTAAAGTTAAAGTTTGAAAAACAGAACTTCTTAAGTTAGTTTAACCTTCAAAAAGGCTGCTTCATCAGGACTGTGTGGCTCTTTCCAAATACAAAAATCTCTCATGAGAAATAATCAAAACTAACCTGGTTCAAACATTTTGACCTAATCAACCTCAAAGTTAGAAGCTGATTGTGAAAACAGAATATCAGAGCCTTTAAAGCTTTATAAATGATGTATACAGGGTTTATACATTCTGGTACATAAAAATATATGCATGCATGCATCTCTATAAACCAAGCTAATTAAACCTTACAACATATTTGGAGTTAATGTGGGAACAACTGAGCACAAACTCTCCAAGACCTCACATACATCCCCATACATCCATCCCTTCACCCCTTCTTCTTCACGTTCTCCTCTTGATCATTAGTTGATGATCAATAGCACACCACACACTGACAGATTCATTCATGAACAACAAGTCTGGACTAAAATAAAACGTAAATCTCGCAAAATATGTCGCATGACTTTAGTGTAAACAAACATGGCGGACAACAGGCAGGAAGAATTAGCGATGTTGGTTTTTACTTTGGACTGAAAATTGACGAAGGATGGATGGATGAAGTCATGGAGACACGTTGAATAAACACTTGTGTTGTTGCCAAAAAACATCAAGTTGGTCCTCCATTTCTGAGCTCCATCTTACTACTACTTTATGTTTCACGTTTAGCATTAGCTCATGCATTAGCCGTGGCCGCCATGACGGCGGTGGTTGTCCTTCCTTTTTCAGTCAGCTTGGTTCTCTATCGTTCTTTCCCACTTGACGGCACCATCATCTGTCCTCGGGGTTCACCACACACAACAGAAGATCCCATCGTAAATATTGAACATGTTTAATATTTACGATTTGAAATCGGTGCGGCCAGGATGGACTTCTGAGCCGATCAGGGGATGTAAAAAACACTCTTAACATCTGCACCTCACACCACAGGAACATCTGGAAAGATCATCTTTAGATCCATCAAACAATCAGAGCTTTGCTGTTAATTATCAGGAGGAATCAGACCCAAAATCAGTTTGATTCTCGTGTAGTGTGTACCCGGCATTAACAGTTTACACTTATTCGCTTTCTTGCCGAGAGTTAGACAAGAAGATTGATACCACGGTCATATATGTAGGCTATGATAAATGTGAATCTACAGCCAGCTGCTGGGTCTCTGGTCCTTTAATAAGAAGCAGAAAGTAAAATGCATGAAGAAGAAGAACATGCAACAAAACCTGCAAATGGATCTCTGAGGAGTAACTTGTTAAAGCTGTCGCTCTTTTCCTCCCTCTCTCCAACCCTCTCACGTATTATTCTTTCCTCTGTATTCTTCATCTCCCCCTTTTATCTCCCCCATCCTCTCATGCGGCCTCCATCAACAGACCTGGTATATTTTTCTGACTCAGCTCTGCTCGCTTCAGTCAGACTCTGTGTCCTGAGGTTGTTGATGCTGACTGCTAATGGCTTCTCCAGACTGAGCATTATTCTCAATGTGCTGTGAAACCACCGGCCAAAGACAACAACGGGCCCCAGATAATCACTTTGATCATAGCGAGGGCCCGTCTTAATGGCTGCTAAATGCTGTAGAGTGGAAAACGTTCTGGCATCAGGCCGACGGTTTGATTCTTGCAGGAGCGGAGGACCCGACTCTTTTCACGCAAAAAGCAATGGTGTAACCATGTTTTTGGGGTTTACATTTTCCAGGAAGAGTTTTTGCTAAGTGTGCGTGCTTGTTTTAGCACCATACTGCTTCATACAGTTTGATAAATTCACACTCGGAAGCTGCCCAGTGCACCACAGTCTTCTACTGTTGGCAACTGAAGCTCTACTCTGGAGAAACTCAGGGTTTTGGTGGCATTTGTTGACATGTTTGCCAGGGTGGAAGCAACAAATTACATTTATTTGTGTTACTATAACAAGTCGTTTTTGATTATTTTTTATTTTTATCTCAATGCACTTTGCAACATTTCAAGCTGCATTCGTTACAGAATAAAAACAAAATGAAATGTGAGAGAATGGAACAGAAAGAAAGGAGATAAATCAGCTGCAGTTGAGAAGAAGCTTCTGGTTTGTCTGTGGCCACAGGAAGACACTGGTTTAATGCTCCACCCGGCAAGCACGCTAAGTGACACAAATCAAACACACCTACGATGTTGTATCCCGAATAGGTGCACGTGGGTCATAACATGGTAAATTGCTCATGGTGGACCTTCCGGCGGTGATTGCTGCATTCACTTAGTCGGCTCCCCAGTGAGTGATATCTCTCTCTGTGAGCACACGTTTACATTACATCTAATCATGTAATCAATATTAATATAAAACTATTGATTAATGCAGATCTAAGTGCTTCACCCGGTGGTGCGATCTTCCGTTAACAACCCCTCGACCCTCTTTATTTGTCTGCCTTTTAGCTGACCTGAAAACTGTTAATCAGAAGTGTGTATTCTTTGGATAAGCCCGGTAACAGACGGATGGAGAACAGCTTCAGATTGCATGCAATGTAAAATAGTTGAGCAACCCACAGTGAGAAGTGGACATCTTGAGCTGGACATATGAGAGTAGTTAAATTGCTTCTGGCAGCTCTTTGAGTGCAGTGACTGAAAACAAAACAGCAGAGAGAGCGAGAAAGAGACTTCATCAAAAGAAGTGCTGAGTAAGACCAAGGGGCACTGGGCTGTGAAAGATGAGAAATGAAAAGGGGATTGAATTGTCAAGAGCAATCTGAGAAGTGAGAGATGTTTTCATTTTCACTGGAATTTAACTGGTTCTTGGTGGATTATTTGCTTTAATAACATCAGTGATGCAGAGGATTTCTCCTTAGTGACCTTTTTCTTTCCTCATCTCCCCTGAATCCTGCTCTCATCCTCCAACACTCAGCACATTCAACTCAAATCCAACCTCTGTACCAACCATTTATATCCAAAGCGTCTCCGAATCTATGGAGGACGGAACCTACCAAAATCAAAAATAAATTAATAAATAAATAAAGGACTCGATAAATAAATGTCATTGAATGTAGCAAAAATAATATTAAAA
>CAKAOH010019338.1:0-158804 GCA_916701665.1 Sebastiscus tertius
CTGAGAGTATACTTTAAAGAGTATACAAGTATAACTAGTACACTAACAGTATACCTATACGTTCACTTGAAGTATACTTCATATTATAGTTGCAGTACAAAATACAACTTGGATGTAAACTAGTTGTGTACTCAAAGTTTACTACTCTTACATTAAAGTATACTTAAAAATATAAACTAAAAAATGGACCAATTTAGTCCCAAGAAGGATTGAGGTAGTACACTTACAAGTATACTACTAGTACATTGATATTAGTATATTTATTACATAAAGAATACTTGGGAATATACTGTACTTGAACTATACTTAAGTTTACTTCATAAAATAAACTTGAAGTTTCCTTCTTTTTTGTTACATCAACAGTGTATTTGTAAGATAATAAAATAAATTCTGTGTTTCGTGATTGTTAATCTGTTTCTTCTCTCAGATGATGAACCACTAAATCAGGAAAGTCTACAGGCACTGAACAGACTTGCAAACTCAGAGAACACTGATCTACAAATGACTGCAGCCGTGTATTATTTACACCTCAGTCATCACTGTGAGTAAAGAAACCAAACTGATTTTTATGTTGCTTGACTATCTTCATTCTAGCAATGACTTGCAGTTCAGTGGCACACAGAAAGAGACTATTGTTTTCACTCCAGGTTTTCACTCTCACTGTACAGAGATAAGCTCTCTAACGGGTAGGACTGGTATGCAAATTTCAAACTGTATTTTTATCCACGGTTGGAAGATAATTCTCAGCATGTGTGGGCTTTAGTGTAATTATGAAGACCTAATAAATATATTTCATTTTGAAATCCAACAGTATGATACCAATCTGGTAACTCCAGAAGCGATGACTCATATAAAGTATTACCTGTAGTTCTTTTTTGTCAGATCGTTGTATTGATAAGTTAAGTACAGGTTGTTCCAGTAGTATGCAAAAGCATGACCACATTATATCTTGCATAAACGTGGCAGTTGACAGATTGCTGTTTATTTGGTTGAGGTTGATAGAACACAGGTGGGACATCTCATTTAGTACTTGAAGTTAATATATTTTTTTATCGAAGGAATGGTTAATACATTACCTTCCATTTTTGTTTTTGTTTTTTAACAAGATTCCCCTCACCCACCCTCCCCGAAAACACCTTGGCAGCTGATCACAATACTACATTTCACCAGTACAAGTGCACATTTTCACAGCCATACTTCTACATTCCTCCAAGGCACAATGCCACACATATCTATAACGTGTTGCACCCAGTTACAATACATTAGCCATTCTTCATCCAGTGGGTAGTTCCCTAAGACTCTCGAAGTATGACCAGAAAGGTTCCCATTTCAAGTAGAACTTTTTCACAGATCTCCTTGGTGTAAATTTAATCTTTTCTAGCTTTAGAAAAAAACATTTCGTTCAGGATTTGAATTTAAAACCCACCACCAGTGTTTATAACATCTAATTTATAGTGAGACTGACAGCTAGTTAAGATTGTGTTTGACTTGTAGATCATTCTTGGTTATTCTAGAAATACTTTGGGCGTCAAGAAATAAAATTCTGCTTCTTCAACCACAATGATTCTTGTCTTTTCTCTTAATTTTGTTCTTTTTTGCTTTGTGTGTTTCAGTGAAAACACCCTTACCAGACGCCTTCATGGAGCCAATCATGACCTTACTTATATCAACTGACCTAGATGTGCAAAAGACTACCTCTCTCTCCTTAGTCAATCTGTTAGTCAAGAATAATGGTAAGAGATAAGAATCACAAGGTATTTAAAGTATTGTCTTTTGCTGATTCATAATCCTTAAAACTATCCTCTTTATTTCGATTGTTATGGTCATAATAATTATTGCTCATGCAATCTGATTTCAGTGTGCAAAGAGTTGGTGATTGAAATGGGGATGCTGGTGCCGATACTGGAGTTGTTCCAGTCTGGTGATGCCGCTGCACAGTGCAACTCGTGTGCCTGCGTCGCCTTGCTGGCCTCCTCAGGTTTGTACAAGTCAAGTCTTTAAATTGATTAATAGTTCTCACATCTGTCTAAACGGTAAATGATTTGCATTTGGTGAAAGGATAGATAGAAATCATAAAAAATAGAATGCCTCTCTGCATCGTCAGTTTTCCAGTCAAATGTTATCATGATGTATGACTGCAGAGACACAACATACCACTGTACTTCTATCTAGATCAGCTGATCATAATGTGTGGAGGTTTTTCTTTCTTCTCATGTAGAATCAAACATGGAAGCCATCATGGTGGATGGAGTCATGCCACTGTTGGCTTTAGCAAAATCCTACGAGCCACCGGTGCAACAGAACGCCACCTGGGCTCTGTTACACCTCACACAGTCAGGTGGAATCATTTCCTTTAAATCTCAATCCTCAATGTTCATTCCAGTGTTATTTTGCTTGAATACAACATGGAAACCAAAATGTTCTTTTTCCAGATTGGTCAACGAGGATCCTGTGTCAAGCAGGAGCCATTCCCGTCCTGGTGCTTCTGCTGCAGTCCTCAGATTCACAGGTTCAGTTTAACAGCTGCAGCGCTCTGTGCAACATCGCCGCCATCCAGGAGCATCACCCAAAGCTGTTCAGCTTCGGAGGGCATTTTTTGTTAAAGTCTCTTCTGACTCTCGTGTCGTCCTCTGTGCAAAAGGTAAATGTGAACTTTAGTGGCTGAGTTTGAAGATAAATCGGCAACAATGTTCAATAAAAATATTTATTTCCTTTTCAGAATTCAACCCAAGCATGCAGATGCCTGCAAACTCTCTCAAAGAACGGTAATTATAAACAATAAAGACAGAGATTGATACACAAAGCAGATGCTGTTTGCCATTTTGTTTTGTGTGTGTAGTTCTGATCCAAGAGCAGCTGATGGAGCTTGACTGTGTGCTGCCTCTGAAGGCGGCGCTGCTGAAAACCTCTTCTCCTGTGTGGATAGAATCAGCCATAACACTACTGTCTGCGCTGTCGGCACACCCACCAAACAATGTACGGTTTCCTACACAGCAGGATCATAATAACGATGAAGTTGGTAACTGTTTGTGATGTGTTACAGATCTGAAGTGGTTGAAAATGATTTATGAATCTATTGGGAAATTCCTTTTCGTTTCCTTGAACTAGTAATCTATAAAGAAATGATATGAGACAACTGTTTACATTCCAATATCGATGATATTTCCGTGGTTTGATTCCAGGACATCCTTGTGAGTGAAGGACTGTTGGAGGAAATCGGTCAGCTGCTTCATCATCACACATCCAGCTCTGTCATAATCACACACAGCTGTGAGATAATCACCGACCTGTGTAGCTCCAGCGCGGGTCAGCAGGTACGCCGAGGCTACAATTCATCATTTCATGTCACATGTTTGTTGTGGATACATAATTTGTTTGTGCACGGTCGTGTTTAACCCCGTCATCGTTATCTAGGCTGTGATGGAAAGTCAGTGTTTATCAGGACTCCTCGGGGTCCTTCTGTCTCCGTCCCTGTCAGATGAGACTCTGCTGCATGTGACATCTTGCTTACATAACCTCATGACCTGGGGTGAGTGGTGAATTAGAGTTTGTCTGAATTTTTGCTGTGGAATACAGCATGATAAGATCCCTCTTTTTTTTAAGAATAGTTTTATTGCAGTCAATCTTATTTTTCCATTTTTACTCACAATAACAACTTTATAGCGCCGTAAAATAACATACAATTAAAATTATTTGGGGAATTGTATATACATCAATGGGTGAGGTGGCCAAAAAGAGAAAAAATAAATGTATAAAACAACTAAGTAGACATATATACAGCTACCACTATTACAGGATGTCACTCGTAGACCCAGAATGGCAGTAAGGGAATCATTTTCCTAATCTTTCACATTTTGTCACATGTCAGATCCATGTCAGTCCAACGTGTCGGTGACAATAACATCAGAGCAAGTTTCAAGACTTGTGAAGTTGTCGGGACAAATACAAAATCCCCAGCTGTCCTACAACAGTGCGGCCATCATCAGCAAACTAGAAATGACTGGTAAGTGCAAGTATTACTTACTGATAGAAAACATTAAATAATATATCTTCAAATATAGTTATATTCTGTGTGTTTTCATACTATTCACCATCCAAGGGGAGGTGGTCCAGTTGCTGAGACCTCACTACATCACCATGTCGGAGTACCTGTTGGTGTTTCTCAAAAAGAAAGATGTTAAGCTGCAGCAGCTTGGAATAGTTACAGTATTCAACCTCAAGAAAGGTTTGTATTTTTTTATTATTTTTTTTTTGTATTTTTATTTTGTTTTATTATTATTATTATTATTATTATTATTATTATTATTATTTTAATATGGGGATTATCTTATTCTACTCAATTTTGTTTATCTGTTTGTTTCCTTAACAAAAAAATGTTTTTTCTAATAAACAAAGTGGGGAAAAAAAGAAAGGTTTGTATTTGTTGTCCCCTTACCTATTAAGCAACTAAGGATTCTGCGGCCATTTAAATTAACTTATCATACTAGATGTCCCTAAGCAAATTTAAAATAATCAGGCATTGCATTCATGAACCTCTGTTGACACTTTTAAAAGAAACTTTAAGACATATCTTTTTACTTAAGGTGCCTTGTCATTTATTGCCTTAGTTTTTAAGTCTTAATCATTAGTTTTCATACTATTTCTGTCTCTTGAGCCTATTTATTCAAGTGACTTTTATATATTTCAACATTTTATTGTTTATTGTTGTAATGTTTAGTCTTGCAAAATTCTTTATTGTTGATTTATTTTATTTTTTTTCTGTCTGTGCTGTTTTAATTTTGCCCTGTGAAGCACTTTGGGCTGCATCATTGTAATAAAGGTGCTACAGTATATAAATAAAGTTGAGTTGCTTTGTGCCATATTCCTCTGCAGATGGAGACTTTTCCTCTCTGTTGGCTAACGGCGAGCTGGAGGCTCAGCTGTGGAAGGTGCATGCGCAGACGGAGGAAACCAGACGGCTGCTGCAAATGATTCAGCCCCTCTCTCCATCCTCCGTTAACCCTTGACTATCTCAGCACAAACACTGAGAGATGTGCTCAGTGTTTACATTCATGCACTGTTTAGACAAGCAGCATTTTTATATTGTGTTTTAATATTTTATTTCATTGATTTTATGTTTACAGTCAACACATTAAGTGAGAAACAAGGCAGTGATGCGGCATAGTATCAACTTTAATGAAATATGGCATATATTTCAACGTTTTAACAGGTTAACAAGTGATAGTTATAAGCAGTACTTAAACTACAAGATCAAATATTGATGATCAGATACATTTGCTTTTATATGCTTTCATTATAATAAACTCACTTAATCTCTACGTCTCATACTTTGCTTTGTAAAGTGATATGATATATCAAACAAAGCAACTGTCAACAGTGCAATGAATGCTTTGTGCATTATATTCTCTAAAACAACACTCACAAAACTGAAGCAAAGTCTTTGGAAACTAAGTTCCTTAGCAGCTTTGAAATATGTGATTGCTATACGTCACAAAAATCAAAGGGTAAGATGGGGATTCATGTAGGGAAGTTAACTTTCAACAACAACTCTTGTGTTCTCAGCGCAAAACAGCCACTCGAGCTATTCTAATCCCACAGTGACAAAACTGAGGAAGGAAAAGTGCTTAGATTGCAAGAAATATCAGGAATAAGCAAAAAGCATATGGCTAACATACGTTGTGATTGTTAGAATGGCTATTCCTATTATTTCACAGAGGCAGCAACACTCCCAGCAAACTACCATTACCACTGTCTACATCTACTGGTGTTTGGATAGTCGTTATTAGTTCAGATACCTGCTGTACTGAAGAAAGCAATAAATAACTTGCCCAATATTTGTGCCGCTGGTTACACACAGAAAAGTGACCAAAATGCTGACGTCCTCAGTGAGAGGCAAGGCTGTAATCTTACATGCTCTTTCAAGGTGCCGAAGGGCAGCAAAATGGCTGTACTGCAGTAACTCCTGTCTGTGTCTCTAAGAGAAATCACAGCTCTCCAACGAAGTCTTTGACCGTCTGCCCGCTTCACAGCTGCTCAGATGACCTCTGAGGAATGCACAAATAGGGAGATAAAAAACAAGATATTAAATCAAATGTTTCAGAGCAGCTTAAGAGAGAACATTTATTATGTGTTTTCAGACTTTTCATTAAGGGATATTGCATATACAGGAAAAGGGGAGGCTGACGGCACACTGATGAAGACATTTTGTGCTTTGAATACTTTCAGGTATTGCGTGACGAAGACCTTGCAGGAGGAAATGTTGCATTAATAATAACTTGGGTCAAGGGAACTTGGGAAGTGGATGGCTGGGCAAATTGGATTTTTAAAAAAATGTACAAACTTAAACTGCCTATGTCTGATGATAATTTATTTTCCTATTAGTACACAAAATGAATGAATAGATTTAACGAATAACAATAACTTGCAAGCGTCTATGTGCAGACAGCTGCTTCTTTTCCTGTGCTGCTGTGTTTTGTGTTTCATATGCACAATATCCATCTTTTTTTTATTTGAGTACCGTATCTACAGGCCACCAGGGTGGGACACGTTCTTATCCACCAACTTAAATGACTACTGGACTTTCACTAGCGCCTTACCCTTGATTATCAGCCTTATATGATTTTATATAGACCGTTTTTTTCAAAAGGTATTGCATTGCTAGGCAACAGGTTGGGTCCATGTTTACTTCCTGTCAGCTCATGCCATTCACGTACACTGTAACAGGAAATAAACTGGGACACATTACATGTGAATGTTTACATTTACTACTGTGAAATGGTCTATACCAAGGGTAGACAACCTTAGGCACACTAAAGCGATAAGTATGCAAAGAGAGTTTTTTGGAAATGTTGAAGTTCCCCCTCATTCGCATGCCAAATTACCTCTTTCACAGCTACTGGCAATTGTGCAGCATGTTATTTACAGTAGTTTGGTTGATTTTTTTCCCCCACCTGCATGCCGCGAAGACCCACCCTACTCTGCCTCTGATTGGCTAATACTCGTTGCCTTCTTCGCAGAATTTGTTAAGTTTATCGCTGATGAACAAGATTGGTGGAAGGTTGGTAGGGTTAATGATTTCAACTCAGATGTGGATGTTTTCATAAGGATGGCAGCCTTCTTGTATAATGATCTCATACATAATTACAATGTCCTGATTATGGGGTAAATAACATTTTTGTTTTTGCTATGCACGTTGCCCATATGGATGGAATCAAATTCAAAAAGGATGCCGACCCCTGGTCTATACAGTTTCCAGGCTGATGCACAAGACCCTGCCTGGACAGCTCGCAGTTCAAGATGAATGAATAGTCTTAATTGCGTGGTCTGTAAACACTGCTATGCCTCTTTAAAGCTGATTGGGAACAAACATGACGGATGATGGAACATGTCAGCAAGGCCCTTGGGTGATCCAATCACAAGTGGACAGCTCTAAGTATGTTAGTGCATAAGTTTCTAGGACCACAAGGTGCCTGACTTCTAAAAAGTCACTGGCCAGAGCCAAAAGTGATCAGAATCTGGCTGGTGGTTGGTGTTAAGCGTTCTCTATGTCTCACCTGCTCGTTGGTGGGTCTGGATCTCCTCCAGGCCTGTGAGAGTCCTGAGGGACCTGCGTTCTTTGAAGGCCACAACAGGTACCATGTCCTCCTCGTTGTTCAGCTGTGAGGTCTTTGTCCCCACCGGCAGCTTGACAGCGTCTTCGATAGTGCCGTTGTGCACAGGCTCTGTGTTTTCCTTTGGTCGGGCTTCATTTGGCAAAATCCTCACCGGTGCAGATTTCTGCATTAAAAAAGGAGAAAAAGCTTTTAGAAGTGGAGCTGGTTCGTTATTAGTGGATGCTGGATGTGCGTCACACTGTAGGAGCCCAGGGGCAATGTACTTTTTACCGTAAACCGTAAATCTCACCGTATCAGGAGAATCTGTCCTTCTGGTTCTCCGCATGATCTCCTCCAGTCGCTGGAAAAGAAAACAGCTTTTATGAAACCGTCACAGTAGGCTCTGTGCAACCATTCAGTCTCTTAATAAGTCAGCGCTTTTTATGAACACAGATGAGACATTGTTGTGTAAAAGAATCTACGTTTTTAGATGACAGATGAGATTATTTAGACACACTGTCAATCTTCTCACCTTTTTTCTGACTTGGCGTGCTGCCTCCTCTTTCTGAGCGACGATTTCCCGCTCTTGTTTGATCTGCTCTGCTTTTGCCATCTCTTTGGCTTGTTCCTCCTCTCTCTATAGAAACAGGCAAAACAGTGATTATCAATTCAAAATGAAAGAGTAAAAAAAACCCACAAAAAACATCCACAAGGACGCCTTTCTGCAAATTCCCACCTGTTTTTGCTTTTCCCACCTGTTTCAGCAGAAGGGCGGCTTCCTTCATAGCCTGAGCTCTCTCTTCCTCAGCTTTCCTCTGCTCCTCTTCGTCCCTCCTCATCTTCTCCTCTATGAGACGCTGAGCTTCGGCCTGCTGGCGCGCTCGTTCCTCTGCCCTCTTGCGCTCCAGTTCCTCACGACTCCGCCTGGACATGTCATAAATTGTAATATAACAGTCTTAATGTCCTGCTACTGCAGTGTTTCTGTCTCGTATGTGGACATGCTTGTTACCGTTCGGCCTCCTCTCTTTGCAGGCGCTCCTGCTCCTCTCTCTCCCGTTGTAGTCGGGCCTCTCTCCTCTTTTCAGCCAGGAGACGTGAGGCCTCCTCTCGGTCTGTAGTCCCGGCTGAAGGTCGACTCATGACTTCAGGAGGCTGAGGAGGTGGATGAGGAGGTGTTTCTAAAGAGAGATAATATGAACATCAATAAACATTAAATGCCACTTTAAATACTGCACTTTTTTAGAAGCATTTCTCTATCTTACCTCCATGTCCTGCTGCTGTGGTTACAGCTGCTGTCTCTTTGTGGGGCAGGTCCGAACATGGAGCCTCTGGTGGATTTTCATCCCTCATTATCTCACTCTGACCTTCAGCTGATGTCCTGACAGGCCTCGAGTTACCAGGAGAGAGGGCAGAAGTACAAATGGTAACATCTTCCTCGGGGACCGATGGGAGCTCGATCTGCAGCGGGGTTGAGTGTCTGCTGATTGATCTTCGGGGGGTCCTTTAAGATCCAGCAGAAGAGAGAAGATGTCCCAATTTGTTTCAGTGTCGCAACCGTTTTCCCTTAAGGGACCTCTTTTCTATCATTGAGTAAACTGACGGCCCCTGACTAAGTGACATATTTTCTGGATATTTCATATTATATTCAATGCATAACAATAACAGTATGGAACATCTAATAAACTGAACAATTAACCCAAACAGAGAATGTAATAACTGCAGGAAGTTTATGTAAAACGAGCGATTTGGATGAATTTTGCAGATTATTTCTTGTGAATATTGCATCATAGATAAGCTTTCCTGTTATTTTTAGGAACCTTTAATACAATTCTCTGTCTGAATTGTGTATTTTAAATTTTTTAACAGTCATACATACTTAATAGTTTTCTTTTTTGACAAATTCAAGGTTTTCTTCTCCCTGACGCTTGGCCATTTGTCTATTAGCTCTTTGATTGTTTTAACTGCGTACTTTTCTAATGCAGGACAAGGCTGTTTAACAGAGAGAGAATATAACTATCCAATTTATATCTTAAATAATAATCCAAACTTTAAAAATAACAATTTAATTTAGTTTTCTTCACAGAAATGAATGAAATGCTGAGATATAGGCCAACTGTTTATTTTTAAAAAAAGGTTTAATCATCATCAATTAAAATCAAGAAGGCCTTGCAACCCCCGGTGAAGCTTTGGCAACCCCTTAGCGGGGTCGGTACCCCCAGGTTGGGAACCAGTGGTTCAGATCACTGTTACTATGTCATGAATGAACAGCGGATGTTTTTGGTCACAAACATTTCACCTACCGTTCAGGTGAGGGGGAGGTTGTTCTGCTTTTTGTAACTTTGGCTGGTTTCACACTGGTTTTGACGGCAGGTGATCTAGTATTTGAGTTCTTCTTATTAGTGTCTTGCTGTCTCGCTGTTTTGACCTAAATCAAACAGAAGAAAAAGATTATCAGAATTCCTTTCTGACATAATGTTTCTCCTCTTTCAATCCAAAAATCTAAATAAGTAAAGACTGAAAAAAACGACAGCTGGGTGATCCTAAAAATATGCAAGACCAAAGGAGCAGCTAGAATTACCTGTGCCAGATTGGCGCTTCTCTGCTGTCTGTTGTTGGGACTCGGGGAGGCAGATGGCCTGGGGTGGACTGGACCAGATTGGCGCTGGGGTTTGGGAGGGGTGGTGGTGGTGGTGGTGGTGGTGGTGGTGGTGGTGTTGGTGGAATTCATGGAGTGGAATGAAACTGCACGGCGACAAATATGGACAACTGAGCCAGTGATTTGTGCCATAATTATTGTGGGAAATAGGAGGAAATATGCACAAATGGTGGAAACAGTGATGGAATTGTGAATCAGTGCATAAACAGAGGGGAAAACGAGCAGTTGGTTAGTTATAGTAGTATCATACAAATGCACTACATAAAATTAGTATTGCCATATTATTAAAGCAGCTGTTATCATGGGGGAGAGTACCTTCTTCTCCTGACTGACAAGCAGCACTCTTGCTCCTGGCCAGATAAGAGCATGTGGGGGTAAGCAGGCGACTGACCAAGTTCTTCTCCCATGTTGTCAATGGCAAGCGACGTGGAACTAGCGTATTGATCAGTTTTAAGTGCAGCAAAAACAAAAAGATAAGGCACTCCGAGAATTGTTGTGTTACACAGGGAACAGATACTGTTAAGTATGGTGTTATGAGTTTAAAAAGATGTTAAAAGAGAGGAAAAATAGAAAGCAAATTCATCTCTACTCACCGTTCTTGGTGAGCTTCCTTCCTCTTGAGTTTTGGCCGAGGCTGTTTTGGGCCCTTTGGCTCTTTTCCACCGTCCTACGCACTGCAGATTCATATCGCTCCTTAATTCAGGAAAACAAGCTTCAGTTGTTGGTGTGACTCAACCCTGAGCTGGGGCAAGCGTCGGCCTCACTAAAAATAAATGTTTTTTATATCCACCATCAAAACTCACTTTCTCCTCCTTCAGTCTCTGCTTGCGCTTCTCCTCCACGGCAGAGCGCTTCATCTCCTCTTTGAGCCTCTGGTCCTGGAGTTTCTTCTTGCGCTCCTGCAGTTGTTGTTCATAGTATTGCCTGGCGCGCTGCTCCCGCTCCACCCTGCCCTGCTCCCGAGAGGCTGAGGGAAAAAAAAAGAGTGAACCAGTATAAATAGATAACTCATTAATGTACGTTAAATCTTATTAGAAATTGAGGACAATGCATTAACAGTGTCACGTACCAAGTAACTTCTGGTGCTCCTCTCTTCTTTCTCGTGCTGCTTTCAGCCTCTCATCAATATTTGCTCCACTGGCCACTAGAAAATAAGACTTTGTAGTCACTGGTTTGATGCCATAAATTACATAAATATAAGTTATATTGAACATTAAAACCAAAATCTAGACAGTCTGTAAAGGGAAGTCATGCTGAAAGCCATTATCCAGTATCCTAATAATATGACAGCTGCTGCCTTTTGATTACTTCCATGAAATGATATCACTAGATGATTACCTCAGGCTCACACATTTTGAAGCTTTTCCAGTACTACATACTGTTTTGATATACATTACTAGAGATGTTCTGATACCATTTTTTCCTTCCCAATACCGATTCCGATACCTGAACTTGCGGTATCGGTCGATACAGAGAACCGAGCCGATACCAGCGTGATAAATATATAGTTATTATTAATATTTAACAGCTGTTTACTACTGACCATATGTGATTTGATGAATTGATTTCTGGTTAAACAAGTTGATTTTTTTTCTGGGTTAATAGATTTTGGTATCAGATCGGTGCGTAGACCGCCGTACTCGCTGATAACCGATCCCGAAATTTGGGCAATATTGGACGCATTTCCGACACTGGTATCGGTATCGATCGGAACAACTCTATATATTATATATTATTATACAAAAGGCAACATCCTGTACCTTGTGACTTAAACATTAAAACCAAAATCTAGACTGTTTGTAAAAAGGATAACCTCTAACAACCTCGTAATATGACAGCTGCCTGATAAAATGGTGAATGTGTGTGCTGTATCAGACCTGCAGTGCCCCGTGGAGTGGCTGTGTTGCAGATTTGGGCAGCCTTGTTGACAGAACAGGCTGTTTTCTTTGCCTGTAGATTTGGTTTGATTTGACCACCATTGTCTAAAAGTGAGGGAAAAAACAGCAGGTAAAAAAGGTTTTATTTTTCATAATCTGCTACTCAATATTCCTTTGATATTTTGGATTTTCTGTAAATCTGTAAATGCATCTTTTAGCACAACAGATGATATGAAAGGGGCAGTTAGATATTAAAAAATGAGCTTGAATAATTGGTCCCAAATAGTGGCTGATGTGGACTGGGATGCCCTTAGGGTCAGCTGCAAATGAAAGAGCCATTATGAACTGCCTGCGTGGAAAAGGCGAAGAGAACATGCTAGCACCTGATCAGTCCTCATGGAGAGGAAACAAACAACGAAAGGCAACACACAAGACTGATGACCAATTTCTTTAAAGGGGGGGAAAAAATCACATGTATTCCTTTAGGGTTAGACAATATCAGGGATGCTATGTGTGTATTATGTCCACAGATATCACCTGATTTCCTCATGTTTAAGGTATCCATGCTCCATTACAGAAAGATTTCTCAAAGCAAATATATGTATTCCATTCATGCGTCATCAATATGATCATATGATGCTGTGTTTGTGATTTACAGTCATTCTGGCTTTGCTTCAATGAAAGGCTTGTTTTCTTCAGATACCATACAAATCCTTTGTAAATAAAAAGCACTGATAAAAGCTACTAACCTCCTGTTCTTTCAGATCCATTCCTCTTCTTCTGGCTCTCGACGGTACGTGTAGAAAGTGGTCCCTGCGATGGAGGGACGTCACTGTGTTTCTTCTGCACAGCCATAATTGGTTTTGAGCCTGGCATACCAATGCTCTCACTCTAAAACCCCCTCCTTTCTCTCCTCCTCCTCTTTTAAATTTCTATTTCAAGATGCCTTCGGGTCCTTCGCTTTCCAAGTACGCCGTGCAGATAACTGCCCCCTGCATCAGCTGCTTGTTCATCAGTGCCTTTTAAACCAAAAGAGAGAAAAGCATGAAAACAAAGCATCCAGTTATCCCCCCTGTCCAATGGGTTAGAGATAAATTAAAAGGTTATCCACAAATTTTATCCTGTCTCCTTTAAGGCTGTGGAAGTCTGGAGAGATCCTCAGTGAGGCTCGTCTATTTAAAGGCTACACCCCCTTTTAAAGATCTCACCCCTTGTGAGCTGCTCTGCTTTACTTTCACATAATATAGCTGTGTCACTTTAAGTCCCCCACCACACTGCCTGCCTGCCTGCTGGATGGATGGATGTGGCCAAAGGGATGCAGCGCTTCCTGGAGACAGAAAAAAAAAAATGGAAGCTGCTTCATGAATAATTACCATGACAACGGTGCTGTAATATTCAGTGACATACATGGCTTGGACATTAACTCGCTCTGATGGAGTCGGTGCTCTCAATAGACGAGGCACAAATGTGATTTTTTTTTTTTTTTTTTTTACCCATGATTCCTTCCTGATGAATGAAATGGTATGACCACTAGATGGAGGTCTTTCTTTCTGGAGAACAAGCTGAAGTCAGCCTTGCCTTTAAATGACTTCATGCTTTCATTCAGGGCCAAATGAACAGAAATCCAATCAAATTTAAAGAAGGAGTCATCTCACCTATTTTCTTCATAACTAAAAAAATCTGTCAAGTTGAGAAATATCTCAACAAGTATTGGATGGATTTCCATACTTTGTCTGAGGGGAGGCCCACAGTCTCAGACTTTGAAAACCCTTGATTAGTCAAGTTTTATCACAAAATATAAGCATGTGGAGGGGCAAAGGTGTGTGACAATTCATTAAACCACATGTTTATGGACTCACACACTTTATTAGGCTGCTCGTATCAAAAAGTAAGCACAACTACAAGCCAAGTGTACCTTCCTGTCGGCCTATAATGCAAAAATACTTAATTATACTTTTCTTATCTCAATCAAATGATTAAGTACAAGTAAGCCTATAAGCCAAGTATACTTACTTTTCTGTATACTTGTCAGTATAAGCCAAGTATACTTACACTTTTCTGTATACTTGTCAGTATAAGCCAAGTATACTTCGACTTTTCTGTATACTTGTCAGTATAAGCCAAGTTTACTTCGACTTTTCTGTATACTTGTCAGTATAAGCCAAGTATACTTCGACTTTTCTGTATACTTGACAGTATAAGCCAAGTTTACTTCGACTTTTCTGTATACTTGTCAGTATGAGCCAAGTATACTTATGTGTACATTTGTTAAGTATAGCCTATCTCTGATAAATACATAAAAAGTAAACGGAAAGTATAGACTCTTATTTAAAGTAGTATACTAATACTAGCACACTTGAATAAACTTCTTTTTGGTAAGGGATTGCTTGAACTGTCACATGCTGTTTTAAATGATTCAGTCTTTTAAACCAAAGTGAACATTAAAGGGTCTTGTGTTTCTTTCCTGGGGGCATTGCTTAAAAAACACCATGCTCATGATGACCAGAGCGAAAGGTGTGAAATGTGGTTAAATGTGTAAACATGTTTTGTTGTTATTCTTTTAGTTGCCAAGAAATAAAGAGGATGGTTATTAACTACTGCACATATGCGGACAATTTACACAAAATAACTGGCTGAATAACTTATTGATAAACCACTGACCTTTTGGGGGGCAAAGGTTGATCTTGAGTCATCCTGTCTGGTCTGTGGTGATGCTGCCTGTAAAATAAAACAAGATGTCATTAATTAAAAAAGCAAACAACCAGTATACCAGTAAACTTTTCTATACATTAGATAAGTTAGCTTGCCGTCGTTAGCCACGAAAAACCAGCCTGTAGCTAGTAATCTGCTATTAACATCAGAGAGCGTATATTGCCAAGAGGTGAAGGTCAATTGTTCGTTCCATTGCAGTATCAGCGCCCAGCAGCAAAGCTACACTTTCGCCATTTTGGACTAAAAGCAACTAAAAAGCCAGTAAAACGTCCGCCAAAAAAGTGCCATACAAAAGTAAAAGAAAAATAATTTCTGTTCTATTGTCATATTCAACCGTACGGAGCCTCCCGAGGAGAAATTATTAATTATCATTTTGCATAATTCTTTTGAATTTTTAATGGGAAAAATATTCAATAACTTCAGTATTATGCAGTGTAGTACCACCAAAATCACTTCACACATCAATGGTCTCTTCCTGATTATACTTATTAAACTAATTAAGACATTTTGATGGCACTACACTTTATGAAAGTGAAGTTATTGATTATTTTCCCCATTCAAAATTCACCAAAATTATGCAAAAGCATATTTTTAAGTAATTTTGGTGGTACTACTAGGGTCTAGGGGGGCTCCGTACAACCGAAATGGCCTGTGTTGAACAAAAAAATAAGCGAGTGGCGGCTATTGTCAAAAACACCGGAGATTCATCTCTTTGTGTCTATACTCTTTGGCACTGTTACTGTTACTGCCATGCGCGAGCGAGGAACTGGACAGCTCAGCAACATCAACTGAAATTAATACCATTAGCTAATTAAGCTAAGCTAAGCTAAGCTAAGCTACGCTACATAAGGTAAGGTGTATCTTCACATCCGTGAACATTAACGCAATTTTCTAGAGTAAGTCGTCAAAGACTATCAACAAAGTATAAACAGCTTCTGTATAAGTTTGGGTATTATAGCTTTAACCGGAGAAGTTACTTTAGCATTAGCAGTCACAGCTAGCATGTTAGCCGCCTGTAGAGCTAGGTAGCTAGCTTAGCTTAGAGTCTATAACACTGAAACCAGAGAATTAAATTAGCAGCTGCCATAGCCAACATACAGGCTACATGATGGCTGTGGCAGGTAAAACTTGCATTTCACCTGCCACCATGGAAGACAGATTTTCCTTATATTAAGAAATATTGATTTTAAAAAGCAATTTCTAAATTAAATATAGTCAGGGATTAATGTTACATGATCCATATTTCTACTGTCTGTTACCTCTGACTCAATGTTTACTAGGGGTAACATATTGAGTATTGCAATGTTGTGTTTTGTGATACTGTATTAATTCTCAAAAACCCTGTATTGAATTCTAATTAATAGTTTATATGCAAAGATTAACTCAGGAAATACTTTACTTTATTTGCAAAGATATGCAAATGCAGATCCTACTATTCTGATTGCATACAAAAGTTAACTGCTCAGATTTTATACATATAGCAGTTATTATTTTTTTTCTTCAATATTATATATATATATATATTTGTTCATTTTGAAACAACAGAACAAATATTCACAAACGACCCCAATAATAACATTCTCGGTACAAAGAAGTTAATAAACCTAAAATTAATATAAAATAAGCCAGTATAGATACAGGAAAAACATATTATATACAAAAAATAGATATATAAGTAAAAAGAATATACACAAGTAAAATAAATAAAATTGAAAACAATAAAATAAAATAAAATCTATTTATATATACATATATACTGTATACATATATACATACATACACATATATGCACACTCAGTATATACACATACAAAAACACATATACATATGATCAATTAAAAAAAATCAGTGTACAATTCAGTCATCATCCTATTCTATCTCCCTATTCACAATCATCCTGCTCCAGCAATGATACAAATTACAAGCTACCTTGGAGTGACGGTGGTAGCACCAATCCTTATCTGATCACAGGGAACTACAGTGCAGTGTTATTTATACTATGATAGTTTTCCTAAAATCAGATTTAAAAAAAATCCCAATATATCGCCTTACTTACGGTATCACAATATATCGCAATATAGGGCATCATAACCCCCTGTATCGTGATACGTATCTTATCACCAGATTCTTGCCAATACACAGCCCTAGTGTTTACGATTCTAAAGCGTTCTACATAGACTTCAGAAGTGGCAGATAAAACAATTGTGTTGCTAGTAGAAATGTTCAGTGACCTGCCACAGCAGCACTTGAGGAAAAAACTTAATTTTAGACACTGACTGGAACACTGTGCAAAAACTGGAGTCCAGTTAGAGATAAACAGGTGAAATAAGTTTATTTAAACTGTCTTCCAGGAACATGAGCTCTCTGGCCACCAGGTGGTGCTTCCATCCATTACTGTGGCCACAACAGGTATCCCATATACAGTAAGTATGGCATATATTATCTAGAGTAGGTGTCTAGACAGACTGTATTTTTGGCTATAGGCTGACCTAACTATGTTCATCATAATGGGATTGGATGTTGTTTATGTAGGTTACAGCTGTCTTAGGGAGGCTTGTGATGTGGCATTGGAGAAAATGTATGCACACAGTTTGTTCAAAATTAGGCTGAACAGTTTTGTCCATTTAAGTAACATAGGATGCAATGGTGGGTTGACAATAAATATAATATATATATAATATGTACATACGTGCAGTCTATAAGGTGGTACACTATATATCCTATATACCACTTTATAGACTGCACATATGTACATATTACATTTATTTATTGTACATACTACTTTATTTTTTTATTGACGGACTGAACACACTATGTTCACCCAATCACTCTGTATCTTTTATATCTTTTATATCTCTATTTATTGTTTTTATAAGTTTTGTATACCTGTACCTCTCCTGTGTTTCACTCAGTTTGCTGATGTTGCTGCTTTGACACCTGAATTTCCCTCCGGGGATTAATAAAGGTTCATCTTATCTTATCTTATCTTATCTTATCTTATCTTATCTTATAGAATATATTACAAACTATAGAATAAACAAATTAGTCATTCAGATTTTGAGTAATTAATTTTAAGAAAGCTCCTGGGGTCACTTGAGGTCAGGCCCTACGTGCTTGCTGCCTTGTACACTACCACCCCTGACACCAACAATAACAATGCTCTCTGGCTGTGTTTCACTCATGAAGCTGGCCAAACTCCCCCATCCGAGAGTTCGAGAGAAAAGTGTCATAAGGATACGCGACACCACTGTCAGGTGGTGTGCCCACAGAGTCACTGGAGCACAAGCAAGATGGTGATAACCGGTCTACAACCAACAGCCAAAAAAGGCCTTTGGACACTGGACCTACATGGGATAAGATTGCATGGTTGGTATCAAGTCATTCTGTGGTTCACCCTAGACGACATTGTCAAAGGTGTCAATTTAAAGGCTTGGTTGCCTGCTCATGCATATTCATTAGTGTCACCTAAATATTCATCCAAAATATAAATCTGTTTTTTATTGCATAGATATTAGATGTTTGTGTTTTTAAGCTGATACGTTGCTCCAGAGAGAGCTCATATCTACTGAGAGATTCTCTGATAAAGTATGGTTGCCTATATTTGTTTTTTAATCAAGTTTTTCTTCTTTATCAGACTAGAAAGTCAACCACTGCACGGTTTGGTTGGCTCAACTTCAAAGTGTTTAAAGTTGCGTCTGATGACAACATCCATCAGAGAAGGAGGTCAGTATATAAGACTACAGGGGCAACCAGTAACTTTGCACGATTGCTGACATGGTTACCGGCCATCCTGGAGGAACTAGGATCTCCTCAACCCCTCGTAGCCGGTATTGAATCATGTAATTAAGGGCAGAATCCCTCAACGGAGAGGTCAGGTTGGTGTCACTGAGAGTATCGCACACTTCCAGTTGAGCGGGCAGGAAAAGGATGCATCCTTTACAGTTCTAGGTAAAGACAAGGAAAGTAGTTGCATAAAGTTAAGCATGATGTTTTGTTTGATACACATCTACTAAATATTGGTTTATATATGTACCCTTGAACGTAGAATGCTAAAAGTTCCTTAAGTTGGTAAAACATAAAGATATTTTCCCAATTTGAAAATAATGATAACATGTTTCCCTGTCATTCCCTCCAAGCTAAATCTATTTCTTTTGTTGTGAATAGTGATACCTTCACATAATGAGGATGCCACATGCAACCCTGACTGGAGCGCTTAAATAATTTAGAGCCTAGTTTCATCGGATACCAGCAACATTAGACTTTGACGTATGGCTTACAGACTGGCTGTATGTGTAATTGATGAGATGATGAGTTGTACTTCAGCATTCAGTGGAAGTTGCATTGAATAGAAGTTGCTAAAGCATGCTTCAACTTAGCAAAAATAGTGCAACATAATCAGTGCTGTTAACACTTCTTTTTTTTGTGGGGAAACACTTCATACCATGTTTTCCTTATTTGATCCCTATTTATTCAAGTAAATAGCCTTTCGCAAAAATGTATCAACAGCACTTTTGTGACTCAAAATTGAGGTCAGTTTTGAAACCTTAAGGCCCAAAGATGAAAGTATTTGAAATACAAGACACTGCATACAGGACTTGATGACATTTGGTGATTCCATGACAAAAGACAGTATGTCCGCACCAAGACTAGTTTGAAGCAGCACCCTATTAAAGATTAAATAGGAGCAGTCTTCCAACTAGGCTGGGCTGACATTTTGTTTACTTCCATGAAATTATATCACTAGTGACATGGCGATATATTGATTAGCTCATGCGCACACATTTTGAAACGTTTTGATATTCATTACAATACATATTACACACATATATATTCTGTATTACAATTACAATGAGCAGTGCCAAACTCTTTTATAACAAATCAATGACTTTAATTTGTGTTTCTCTTCACTTTGTAGCATGCTCGATACTTTAATACTTCTGAAAATTACAAACATTAACATCCTGTACGTTGTGACTATTCATTATTTAGTTAGGATGAAGTTATGTGAGCTCCATTGTGCAGAATCACTATACAATAACAATTTATCAGTTGGATTCATTTGATGGCCTTTTGCCCTGTATGTAAAAGTTGCTGGTCGGCTTTTCAGCGACCATCTTAAAGGAGAGTATTTACCATTCAAGACAAAATATGTTTAGTATTTTCTTTTGTTTTGTGAACAGCCTGTGTGGATTGGCAGACTCTGCTCACAGTGACGTCTCTCAGCAGTCCCTAGTTATAGTTACCAGTCTCGGGTTCAACACTCATGCACTATTCATTGAGGTATCACATCACTCCTGCCCAACTTCAGACTTGGACAAACCCAATTCTTTTCTGTACAACTTTACTTTGAAGCCGTATTCCTTCCTGCTGTGTAAATGTCTAAAATGTTTATGTAGTGTTGCTTCCATCTCAGAGGAAAAAAAAGAAGTTGCTGTTTCCCTTGCAAGAAACCTCTCGGAGCTACTCAAAGGAGGGACACAAGAGCGATATCTTCTTGTATGGTGAGTATTATATCATTATATTATTTCATCTGTGATGTTGTGTTAAGCAAAGATCAGATGTAACAAGCAGAGCTTTGGAATTTAGGCCTCAGTGTTTTGCAGCATACTTGAAAGACTTTCTTTGAGGAGGGACTTTCTGATGACTATTTGTTCTGTTTAAATGTTGAGTAGATTTTTGTCATTTTGATAACACAGAAATAGTCAGAACTTTGCATTCTAGATATTTAATTGCATGCTTTTTGGTTCTTCTAAACGTCTGCAACACGCAGCTCATTAGGGTATTTCATTATTTCACTCAGCTCTTGGTTTTGACTAAGTTTCAAGCATTAGGACGTGTTTAAAATGTCCGGTGCATAGTTTTGATATGTTCCTCTTTGTTTTCTGTTTTTGAATAGTACACACAAATTTGAAAACGTAAAGAAAATGCTCAAAAAGAAGCAAAAAAAACATTTAGGAAAAAAGCATCAGCCCTTCATGAGAGCTTTTGTGTACTTTTAAAAATGCCAATGTTGGAAATAATTAACACTTGATCACAAAAACAATAATGAACTTTTTAGATTAACACCATGCACCTGTGGAAAGGGCACTTTGCTGATTAATTACAGCTGATTAATTATTTTAAGTGTATTATTTTTCACAATGCGTGTGAAATGTATCCTCTTTAATTGATGTATTAAGGTCAGCTGATTTGAATAATTGAAAACCCCTTTTGAAGGCTAATCCAGGGTGTGGTGGCACACAGACACCCCTTTCAAAATGATAGCATACAGGCTGTACCTTAGTAGAAATATGTATCTTAAGTCTTATGTTTTGGTTTTGAATACATGTGCAGTCAATGTTTTAAATGCTTTTAATAATTTAGGCATTTTCCAGTTGCTCTTAGAGTTTTTCTTAAAGCAATTAGTTGTTGACCTCCTTCTGTCTGCAAGATGTTGGTGATGGTTTAGTCTGTTGTAGCTGTTCAGACAGAGGGAGGTTTGCAGAACGTGCATAGAAAATTAGATTAACTTCTTTGTTTTTTAATGAATGGAAAGTAGTTGATAATTCAGATGTTTAAGTTATTGCATCAAGAAAGTCTATACCAATGTTTTCTTCATAAGAGTGCAAACTGATTATCTATGAAATAGTGAATCACTTTAAATTTCTTTCACAGAGCACACAAAGAATTGTCTTGAGCCATGAAGCGCAGTAAGCACCGCGGACACAAGGAGGACAGAAACGGAGGTATCAGTAACTCAGATGATGACAGAAGATTAGGTCAAATAAGATCCTGGAAATCCTGGCTGATATTACAAACTCCTGTTGGCTTACGGCCCACTTCGGCCCACTAGAGAACATTCTGTCAAACCAAAGTACCAATGATTTTTCTCTACATTTATCCTTGAAAAATACAAACACGGCAGTTACTTGACTTCCCATATTTTGATCTTGTTGAGCTGTAAATGTCTTAATAGCTTTTTGGGCCTTTATAAACCAACCCTGCAGTAGACTAAAATGCATTCAGCATTACTGCAAGTATTACACTTTCTTTCATGCATCACTTGACACTGACTTTCATAAAAAGCTCCCCAGGATGAATTCTAGAATAATACACATGTTTGAGCAAGACACTGCGTGGTGCAACAACAAGATGTCCTTATCGTGTGTCTTTCATACGATCTCCAGATGAGCCAGCTATTCTGGAAACCGAGGACCTGGATCGTCAGGGCATGTTCATGGGAGGAGGCCCAGACCCCGACACCATCTCTCTGGCCTCCGTCACAGCCGTCACCACCAATGTATCAAATAAGAGGCAAGCACTGTTCTGTTGTGCTGTATTTTAAACATCTCTTTTGCTGTTGTTAATCATGTGAGTCCGTCTCAAGTGTCTCACTAATATCTGACACCTCTTTATCTTACAGATCAAAACCAGACATAAAGATGGAGCCCAGTTCTGGAAGACCAGTAGATTACCAAGTAAGACAAATCTTACCCATCATTTTACTGGCCCAGTTTAATTTTGTATGTGCTGATGAACTACTGACCAGTCATTATTGTACTTGCACAGGCATGGCTAATCTTAATTTGTTTTTGTCTGACACAATAAGTACATATTCAGTAGGGTTGGAAATCACCAGAGGCCCCACAATACGATATTATCATGATACTTAAATCGCGATACGATCTTACTGTGATTTTAAACAGTTTGCGAGTATTTCAATAAGATATGTTGCAATTTACCTTTTTTCAACTGCAAATTATGCAGTTTGTCAACATCTGTTTTATCTAAGATAGAGTTTTCACTCTGTTCATCTCAGTTTTCATTCACATATCTTGAGGTGAGAGGTCAAGGGACCCCTTTGAAAATGGCCATGCCAGTTTTTCCTCTCCAAATTTAGTGTAAATTTGGAGCGTTATTTAGCTTCCCGACAAGCTAACATAACATGACCAATGGATTCCTTAGGTTTTCTAGTTTTGTATGATACCAGTATCTTTAGCTGGAAGACTGACAATTGCAACAATCTCTGAAAGACAGAATAGCAACGGGATTGTTAAGAGGTTAATAGTTTATATAATAAATGATCAATACTTGACGTCCATGTAGCGATACAATATTGCCACGCAAAAAATATCATGATGCTTCCCCCACCTCTAATAATCAGTCACTTAAAAAATCAGTCAGTCACTCTGTCAGTAACTTGATCATTTAATTTCAGATCAGTGTGACAGTGATTGAAGCCAGGCAGCTGATTGGACTGAACATGGATCCGATGGTCTGCGTGGAGATCGGAGAAGATAAAAAGTACACCTCAATGAAGGAATCAACCAACTGCCCATACTACAATGAAGTGAGTCCGCCATTACAACATATTGTATCTATATTCATTTCAGTTTGGGAAAAAGCTTACCATGTATCTAAATACAGAGTCGAAACTAACAATATCATCACTGTTTTCTCTTTCCAGTATTTTGTGTTCGACTTCCACGTCCCTCCAGACGTTATGTTTGACAAAATCCTGAAGTTGTCAGTAAGTTCATAACAGTGTGTAACATAAAATCAATTCATATTATGCCACAAGACAAGTGTATTTAATTTTACAATGTTTACTTCCCTGAACCAACCCTTAGGTGATTCACTCCAAAAACCTCCTGCGTAGTGGAACACTGGTTGGATCATTTAAACTGGATGTCGGCACAATCTACTTCCAGCCTGGTAAAGAATCAATGAAAATCAGCTTTTGTTATTATGAATTGATGATGCTGGTGTTTCTATTAATTTCTTTTGTCTTGCAGAGCATCAGTTTTACCACAAGTGGGCTTTGTTGTCTGACCCTGATGACATCTCAGCGGGTTGTAAAGGCTACATTAAGTGTGATATTGCAGTTGTGGCCAAAGGAGACACCATAAAGACTCCACACAAGGCCAATGAACAAGATGAAGATGACATAGAGGGGTAACTAGATTTTTATCGTGCATAATTCTTTATTCTAAAAATATTCACTGTCAAGGAGTCTTGTTTGTTATCTTATGTCATCGTGTCCCATTTCTGTTTCAGCAATCTCTTAATACCAGAGGGGGTGCCTGCAGAGCGGCAGTGGGCTCGTTATTACCTGAAGATCTACAGAGCCGAGGGACTCCCCAGAATGAACACCAGCATCATGGCCAACGTCAAAAAGGCCTTCATTGGAGAAAACAAGGACCTGGTGGATCCTTATGTCCAAGTACAGTTTGCTGGGCAGAAAGTGAGTAGTAGTAAGGATCCCAAACATTCTCTGCCTTCTGTGTTTGCATCTGTTTCATCTCAGCCAGGTCAAAATGTAGATTTAAGTTTACATGTGGTTGTAATGTGTGATTACAGGGGAAGACATCAGTTCAAAAGAGCTGCTACGAGCCTATCTGGAACGAGCAAATTGTTTTCACTGAGATGTTTCCACCACTGTGCAAACGCATCAAGATGCAGATCCGTGACTCAGATAAAGTGAATGATGTTGCTATAGGAACACACTTCCTGGACCTACGGAATATTTCCAATGATGGGGACAAAGGTGATGTACCATTTGCTCTAGAGTTGTGACGAATAATCGATTAGTTAATTAATTAACTATTTTGATAATCGATTTATCAGTTTGAGTGATTTTTTTAAAGAAAAAAAGTCAAAATTCTGATTCCAGCATCTTAAATGTGAATATTTTCTGGTTTCTTCACTCCTCTATGACAGTAAACTGAATATCTTTGAGTTGTGGACAAAACAAGACATTTGAGGACGTTTTTCCTTCATTTTTCACCATTTTCTGGCATTTTATAGACCAAACAACTAATCGATTAATTAAGAAAATAATCAACAGATTAATCAACAATGAAAATAATCGTTAGTTGCAGCCCTAATTTTCTCTTTTAAAAATGTTTCCTATAAATTCTCCCTCCTGAATTTCTGTAATATTTTGGCTTTTACAAAACAAGGAAGCGTCCTCCAGGTTAATTGTTATCTCATTTAATTGCAGAAGATTTGGTTTGGATGTGGGATCAATTTGAGCAACTTTTACACAGTTGTAAACAATAAGCAATCAGATCTACTCAGTGCTGTTAGGTATTCTATACTTAATTTGCTAATTATTAGATACAAATTGTATTTATTCTTCATCCCCTAGGCTTCCTTCCCACGCTGGGACCTGCCTGGGTTAACATGTACGGCTCCACTCGTACCTACTCCCTGATGGACGAGTACCAGGAGTTGAACGAGGGGCTCGGAGAGGGCGTGTCCTTCAGGGCCCGTCTGCTCATCAGCCTGGGCGTGGAGATCCTAGACCCCTCCTCGCCTGACATTACCAGCTCCACAGATGTGCAGCTGGAGGGAGTACCCAATATCTCAGAGGTGGGTCCCTGCTTGGATGGGCAGCCATGCAGAGGAAACCAATTGTTCCTCCTGCTGACGGGGCATTGTGCTGCGGTTGTTGTGAATTATTAACTGTCTTTATTTAGCCCACCTGTTGCATTATTAACACGCTGTTTGCATTAATGTGGCTTCTTTTTGTTGGTGGACAATGTAAGTCACACAGCAAATTCAATTGAGCACAGCGGGGATGGTAACCCCCAAGTCCTCTGGGATTCAGTTCTCGCTGTCCGACAGCTTGTATTACAGGGTTGCCAGGACCACTACGTTACTTTATATGTCATCAAAGTGCGACAGCTGGCACAATTTTGTGAATCCAAGAGTGTTGTTTAGTTTCTAACTTTTATTTAATTAAGAAAAAGTGAAGAAATGAGAAGGTTTACTCACATTCTCACACTTGTCTGTCTATTTCACAGACCGCTACCGGGAAGGTTGAAGAGTTTTTCCTCTTTGGGTCTTTCTTGGAGGCCACAATGATTGACAGAAAGATTGGTGATAAGCCCATCAGCTTTGAGGTCACCATAGGTATTTTCCATTACCTACTCTTTTGTGTCAATGTCTCTCACTGTCCCATTTTGAGTCTCAAATTCAATCTTTGAACACTTACAGTAAGCTCACTTTCAGTGTAATCTTTGAGCAGAATTATAAAGCCTAAAAATGTCCCTAGTGAGGAACAAGGGTTAACTTTCATTATGTAAGAGGAGTTCCAACATGGGAAAGTTGTATAAAGCAGTTTATTACCATTAGTTATTAACATTATAGTGTTGTTGCTGTAGTTCATATGAAGTATTATCTTCAGGAGTTGAAGGTGCAGCACATTTGAGGGTGTGACTACTAACGTAGGTGCTGTGTGCCAGGTTACTATGGAAACGAGATTGATGGGGTTGGCAGGCCAAAATCGAGGGGAAAGAAGGGTGGAGGAGACGGTGACGAAGAGGAAACTGAACTGATCCACAACTCCAGCGAGGAGGAGATGGATGATGACGGGAACCTGACCTCAGTGGCGACTACTCCTCCCATGAAACCTGTCATCACTGACCGGTCAGAGCAAAAACATGACAACAAACCACTGTGGTTCAGAAAGAGATTCATGAATATATCCTACTAAAAAAAGAAAAACTGATGCCTAAGCTGTTTCTTGTATTGTGATTTTAAGTTTAAAGTAGTTAAGATAATCCTTATTTTACAATACAGAATATTACCAGACCAGAATTATTCATCGCCTTATGAAATGTAAAACTTTACATATTAGATTCACTTCACTTTGTTATAAGCACCTCAAAAATGTAAAAGCAGGATTTTATTTATTGTATTATTTATAAATAAATTAAGATTATTAGAATAATTGAAAAGAAAAGCAGAAAATCATTACATTTGTGAAGCTGGAACCATGAATCTTGAAAAATGACAGACAATTATCAAAATACTTGCTAATTAATTTTCTGTCAGTCGACTGATTAATTGACTAATCCTCTCAGCTGTACAGTACTTGGATAAACTGGTAGGCTGTTTAATTAAAAAAAAATGTTTTGTATGTTTTGTGTGCAAAAATCTTAATCTGAAAAGTAACTAAATCTGTCAAATACATGTAGTGGAATAAAGAGTACAATATTTATAGATGTAGTGGAGTAGAAGTAGAAAATAGCATGAAAAGAAAAGGCTCAGGTAAAATACAAGTACCTCAAATATATACTTAAGTTCAGTACTCGAGTAAATGCACTTAGATACATTTCGCCACTACAGCCAGGGGATTTATTTTTTTACATATTGATGAAATGAATGCCTTATTTGTCTCCTCAGAAACTACTTCCACCTGCCGTATTTTGAGAGGAAGCCGTGTATCTACATCAAGAGCTGGTGGCAGGACCAGAGAAGGAGGCTGTACAATGCCAACATCATAGACAACATTGCAGATAAACTGGCAAGTCATGCACTTTACCAATAAGTAGATGAGCGTAGTATTAAAAAAGTTAGAACATAGTATTAATTTGTGTTTTGGCAATTGAATACAGCTTCTGACTTTTTGTTGAATAAGCCTAAACATCTATTGTTCCTACAGGAGGATGGACTGAATGACGTACAAGAGATCATCAAGACGGAGAAGACGTATCCTGAACGCAGACTGAGAGGCGTCCTCGAGGAACTCAGCCAGGGCTGCAAGTCTGTAGTCACAAACCTAAAACTAGCCACTTTGAACATTAACTGTAATAGATTAATATAGACTTTGACACTGATTAAGCTCCTCTTCTTCCAGTCAGTTTCTTTCGCTGGCAAACAAGGACCAGAATCAGTCTGGCAGAACCAAACTTGACAGGGAGAGACTGAAGCTGTGCATGTCAGAAGTGGTATGTCAACTAAAAAGGAGCTATCTTCTACTTGTTGATTGTTAATATTTGCACTTGTCTTGCTAAATGCTGGGCTGTTTTCTGGGTTCAGGAGAGCATCGGCCAGCAAGCTAAAGCCATGAGGTCGCAGGTGAAGAAAAGCACCGTGAGAGATAAAATCAAGCTGGCTCACAACTTCCTCACAAAGCTGCGCTTCCTGGCTGATGAAGTGAGATCCACAACATTATGTTCACCGTTTACAAATGGTTTTGTGTGTTGTACATGCTTGTTTCATTGTGGTCATTTCATGTTTGATGTTACTGCAGCCTCAACACAGCGTTCCTGATGTTTTCATATGGATGATAAGTAATGGGAAGCGCATTGCTTACGCACGTGTTCCCTCCAAAGACATCCTCTATTCCAGCACAGAGGAGGAGACCGGAAAGGACTGTGGCAAAGTCAAGACAATCTTCCTGAGGGTGAGTTTACACTAAATATCATAAGATAATGAGTCAATCTGTTGTGTATTTTTGATGTTTTCACATTTCTGCAGTTTTGCCATGATTTAATAATTTTGTTTTTTCCCCTCATATACTAAAGATCCCTGGTAAGAAAGGTTTTGGGCCTGCTGGCTGGACAGTCCAGTCCAAGATAGAGATTTATCTGTGGCTGGGTCTGACTAAACAGCGCAAAGACTACCTGAACGGCCTGCCCAATGGATTTGAGGAAAACAAGTTGTCCAAAGGACCTGGCATGCCATGCTCACCTCCCATCAGCCTCACCTACATGAGTAAGTAGACCACTTACACACTGAAAACTGACAATAATCTGATATTTTCAGGTGGAATTTCATTTCATTCTTGCTGTGCAATATCATTTTCCACTTGTGCAATTTTGTTAATAGTCTGTTTATTGTCAAAACTGTATATACTGCTCCTATTTTTATATTGTGTAGCTGATGCATTTTGTTTTTTGCACTATCCCCTTTGCTGCTGTACACTGCAAATTTCCCCACCGCGGGACTAATAAAGGAATATCTTATCTTATCTTATCTTAAGACCAACAACGAGTTCAGTATTTCTTCTGTGTTAACTTTACACTAAAATAAAGGCTTTCCTAATAAAATTAGATATCTATGATAGAATATTAGGGCCATTGTCTTTCGGTGTTATTTTATGAACATAATACTGACATCAGTATGCATTGTACTGTATCCTCATGCTAGACCTGTTGTACGTTTTATTTTGCCAATGGGTTATCAGATAAATCCTAAAGATTGCTTTTTCCAAATAAATGTCTTCTCTGACGGACGGCCTCTGAGCAAAGTGAAGGTCCTGGAAGATCCATATACAAGTTTTCTTACATCTTCTTTCTGTGTTCTTTTATGACCATAAATAAATATTAATATATTTTGCACTTGGCGGCTCACGTTACCACAGTGTTTAACGGTAGCGTCTGTGGTGGGATGAGGTTGATCCAACCTTGCTGTGAAGCAATGTGGTTCCTTGATTTAAAAAAAAAAAAAAAAAAATTCTTCTGAGATTTTTCTCTTAAATTTGTGACTTTAATCTCAGAGATTTTTTTTTGTTTTTTTTTCTCTCAAATTTATGATTTTATAATCTCAGAGGATATTCAAGTTTTTTTCTCGTAAATTTACCACTTTAATATCAGAGAGTATCCAATTTTTTTCTTATTAATGTATGACTTTAATCTTGTAAATTCTGAGTTTTTCAGAATATTACTCCCACGGCTCCATAATTATTTATTTTTCCTACAATGGCCCTAATACGCCAGCGTAGATATCTACCATTCAAAATATCTGACAAATTATTTAACAATATGTTAAGTTGTCAATTGATAAAATAAAGATATTTTATTCTCCAAGTTTTAGAGATATAGAATCATCAAATTTAATTTATGAATTAATTAATTGATTTATGAGTGTCTTTATCTGTCTCCAGTGAAACAGATCTTCCAGCTGCGGGTCCACATGTACCAAGCTCGCAGCCTGTTTGCTGCTGACAGCACAGGTCTGTCTGATCCCTTTGCAAGAGTCTTCTTCTCAACACAAAGCCAGGTCACTGAGGTGAGAAGAAGTCAGCTGTCAGCCTAAGATATGATTTATTGAACACCACATCCTGTATCTTTATCAAATCTTTTCTCTCCAGGTGCTGGCTGAGACTCTGTGCCCGACATGGGACCAGCTGCTGGTCTTTGAGAACGTGGAGTTGTTTGGAGAGGCCACTGAACTGAGAGACGACCCTCCTATTATCGTCATTGAAATCTATGATCAAGACACAGTGGTAAGGGTTGTTCTGAAATAGAGACGCCTCTCTTTTTCCATTTGTATTAATTAATGTGAGCAAACAGTCTGCCTTCGCTCAGCTTGAATTACCAGATAGCAATAGTCTTACCATTCTCCTCCATTCTAATCATCCTAATAATTTAAGAGTCTGTCTGTCTTTCACTTGAAATGTGAGACTAAACACCTAATGAGTCTAAACCAGTATGTGATATGCCCTCTGTAATGTGTTTTTTGTCAATAGCAACCTGATATGAGTTATATTTGAAAGAATGCTTTTGCTGACTGACGATTCTATATTTGCTCCTGTCAATAACACCATTGTTTTGGATGACCCTTTGGATAAGTAGAGTGTGGATTCTGATGGCTTGATGTACTGTAGAAGCACTGTAATGTGTGCAGAGTAGATTGTATTGAAAGGCATGCAAGAGGAGTAAGATATGTCCCATAAGGATGGATGAACTTATACCTGTTGCATTCCTTTAACTGACATTTTGTGCTTTTTGTATGTGGCCAACAGAGAATTTGGACTCTTCTTAACCACTAACTGCAAGAGAGATTCAATACTTTTGAAACATAAAGTAGTAATTTAATGATCTTCTGACATTACATGAATAGTCTGTTTTGCAGTTCACTGGTTATTTTAGGTATGTTGCTTTTGTTCATTTTTTTCTTTTGGGCTCTTTTATCTTCAATGGTTTTTTATCGAGTCTGCCGAGAAACATGTGCATCTCCAAGCCATGTTTCTTCCCGCTGATAGGACAAATCAAATAATTCATGATTGCACCATAAAGCCATTGTAATATGAACGCCGATGGATTGGAGATGGTAGGCTAAAAAGACCATTCTTTCAAATATTCAAACCACAGTGTTTCGTGGTGTGGATAGTTAAGGTTTCATTCACTGTTATGCTTCCAGGGTAAGGCGGACTTCATGGGCAGAACATTTGCCAAGCCTGTGGTCAAGATGGCGGACGAGCACTACGGTCCCCCACGCTTCCCTCCTCAACTGGAGTACTATCAGATCTACCGTGGGAACTGCACCGCCGGAGAAATGCTGGCAGCTTTTGAACTGCTGCAGGTTAGACTGTACTGGATAAGACAAGACAAGACTTTACAAGACTCAAGTTGTCAGATCATATTGAAAAAAAAAACATGATTTATAATCCTTGTTTTGTCTGTTAGATTGGCCCCAATGGGAAAGCTGACCTGCCTCCCATAGACGGGCCCACAGATATGGACCGCGGCCCAATCCTGCCTGTACCACTGGGGATCAGACCAGTGCTCAGCAAATACAGGATTGAGGTGAAGACTTCATTTTAGCTTTAACTTAACCTCTGATATATTTATTAACAGAAAAGGAAAGTACAACAACTGAACCTCTCTGTCTCTCAGGTTTTGTTCTGGGGCTTGAGGGACTTGAAGAGGGTGAATCTGGCCCAGGTGGATCGGCCTCGTGTGGACATTGAATGTGCCGGAAAGGGAGTACAGTCAGCCCTCATCCCCAACTACAAGAAAAACCCCAACTTCAGCACCCTTGTCAAGTGGTTTGAAGTGGTATGTTTAACTTTTAAATAACTTTTTTTAATCACCTTTTATTAAATTAAAGACACATTTACATTCCATGCACATTAGAAAAGAAGCATTGAGGAGTATTCAAAAACTAATTCCTGTAAAATTATTCTGGTCAAGCAAACTAATTCTGGATTTTGTGTGTCAGGATCTGCCTGAGAATGAGTTGCTTCACCCGCCGCTGAACATCCGAGTGGTGGACTGCAGGGCTTTTGGCCGCTACACTCTGGTTGGCTCCAACGCTGTCACCAGTCTGCGAAAGTTCATCTACAGGGCAACAGACAAGCAGGCCAACAACTGGTCCAATACAGGTATAAACTAAAATTCAAAATTGAAAAGAAAAAGTACAGTTTGTGTTATAAATGACGTTTATATAGATAAACACATTCACACTCTCTGTTTATCTTTCAGAGGAAATCATTGTTGTCAACTTGGAACCTGAGCCCGGTTATAAGAAGATGGACACTGTGGTCAAACTAGACTCTGTGAGTTTCATTTATGTAACCTTTATTCAAATAATTAGATCCAGTTTGAATAATAATTCTACATGAAACACACGGTTAAAGCAGACAGTATTTGCACACTAGAAAGCCAACAAAAGTAGCATTATTTGACATTACGCAATCTGGTTTTCTTCCAAGGGCTCTGATGCTGTGGTCAAAGTTGAGGTAAGCAAAATGCTTTACATTTAATTCATCACAAATTAAAGATTTTATGTTGCAAGAAATCCCAAAGCTTTACTGACAGCGTGTTTAACGCATCTTGTATAAAAAAGGATGATGACAAGGATGGAAAAGGGAAAAAGAAGAAGAGGAAGAAGGGTGATGACATTGAAGAGGAGGAACTTGACGAGAGCATGTTGGACTGGTGGTCCAAATATTTTGCCTCCATTGAAACTTTGACAGAGGTGAGTAACAGAAAAAAACAGCACAGCCATGTTGAGTCTTCTTCTGCGTTACTGACTGCAGTAGGCGGCTGAAATGAAATGCTCTTACTTAAAAATAACTTTGAGAAATGTCCTTGTTCTGCTCCTACAGTCTCTCAAGGCTCAAGAAGCTGCTCTGTCAGATTCAGAGGACAAAGACGACATGGACATTGCAGATGGTGGAGGTAAAACCAAATAAAACGGCAAACAAGACACACACAAGACCAGTGTTTGGTTTATGCCATAAATTTGAGCTTCCAACATGCTTTTGTTTACTTCTTTGTCAGCCCTAAACCAAGTAGTAGCTACAAGTACTCCTTGTCTTAATGTGGTGGAGTAGCTGTGATGTTTTAAGTAAGGTCCTAAAACTTCCTGGCAGAATGCACCACCCATCTGACACAGAACCACAGTATTTCAAGTTTTAATCGTTTTGAATTTTCAATTAGTTTTTATTTTATTTTAGTTTTGACTTTTCGCTTTCATTTGGTGAATTTTCAGAGTGCGTTTGCTAGTTTTAGTTTAACTTAAATTTTTCAGAAAGGTTAGTTAGTTTTAGTTTTTATATTACTTTTTGTTTTATAATAGTTTTAGTTTACTTTTTTTAGGGCCAGCTACAATGTCTCAGGAGTATGTACCTATATACATACAAATACATGACTGGAGAACTGTGAAGGAATGGCCATAATGCTTAATATGTAATCTTCACTCTACTTTAGTGAAGCGATTGCGGCATAGGGTCACCTCTTGGAATGTCAAGTCTGTTCGATATCTGTGGTTCAATGTCACGAGAGTTGACGGAAATTCTTGCCGTCTCCTTTTCTTGGTTTTGATATATTTTAGCTTAAAAAAACTAAATGTTCATTTTTATTTTATTTTATATTATTTATTTAATTTTTTTAACCAGGCAATATTGTTTCAGTTTAGTTTTAGTTTTTCTTAAAGGATATTATTAAAAATATTTTTCACTGCTTATTTTCGTTTTATTTTCATTTTAGTTTAAGTATAATACCCCTGGTACTTATTACACTTTGACCGTTCAGATTGTGTTCATGCATGTTCATCTTTTATGTGCTCATTAACTCTGGTTGTTGTTTTCCTCTACAGTGCAGTAGTGAACCTCGTAGTGAACCTCGTAGCCAGAGAATGCCTCCATGTAGATGCTGACATGAATCCAAATTTCCATACGTGGGACAACCGCTTTTTTTCTCTCCCATATGTGCATATTACCCGTATGCTTACCATGAAAGTTGTCAATGAAAAATTACAGTGAATCAAAAAAACACAGATGACATGATGAGCATTTATTTAGGGATACATTTGAAACATGTTTGATTCTGTGCTGTGCCAACCAGGCTGCTCAGAATCAACTATTTATAATGTGACAAAATATATTATGCGTGCAAATGCAATATACACTATATTATATGGTGCATATACTTTCAAATGATTTGACTGTGGATGATAATGATAAGAAGACAGTCAAGTCTTTAATGAGCTTTACAGAGGCGACACAGCTGCTGGAGGATCCTGTCACACCACCAAGTATCCCCACTGAAGTGTATATTATCAGTAGTATACAGCTCAATGGCATGCTTGTTGTTTACAGTAACAGCTGGTTTTGGCAACTTTCATGTGGAATTCATGTCTCGAGTGCTCTGCTCCTCCACCCCCAACCCGCTCCCCCTCTTCACTCCGTCCTCACCGCTAACCTGTACTCAGATATCAAACCTGATGACTCTCCTGTGAAAGGCATCAAGAAAGGAAAAGGAAAGAAGAAGAAGCCGGGATTTGATCCATTCGAGAAGAAAAAGCCAAAGCTGGATGAGCTGAAGGTACTGGACTCAGCACCTACACCTGTTGTGTATTCTTGTTGGTTTTACAAGTTGGGATGGGTATAATCTGGGAAAAAAGTGCCACATTCTTAGAAAAAAAGATAATTCAAAGCCAAATTGATGTTTTGATAAATGTGTGTTCTCTATCAAGGTGTACCCGAAGGAACTGGAAAGTGAGTTTGACAGTTTTGAAGACTGGCTCCACAGCTTTAACCTGTTCAGGGGAAAAGGTGGCGATGATGACGACCAAAACGTGACAGATGAGGACAGAATTGTTGGAAAATTCAAAGTAAGAACAAAATGTTTAGAGTACAATACATGTTACATTCTTTAGTTACATCAATTGTCTGTATAAACCTTTGACATGTATTGAAAACAAGCTTGTCGTAGATTGCTCTTTTGTTTAGCTATCATAAGACAGTTGCAGACAGTACGGATTGCATTACATGTTATGGAACAATTTTGTTTTTCCCAATATTTTATGCAATATAACCATGAATTTGTTTTTAACTGTGTCCCTTTAGGGCTCTATGTGCATGTACAAAGTGTCGGATGACATGACTAGAGACATGAGCTTCGACTCCAACATGGGAATGTTCCAGAACATTCCTCACAACGATCCCATTAATATCCTCGTCCGCATCTACGTTATCAGGGTAGGCTATGCGTTCTCCACTTAAAGGATACAAGGATTTATTATACCGTACACAATACAATGTATACACAGATATTCAAAATATTCAAATTAGAATCGAATATAAACAATAAAATAGAACACCCTATATAAATGTAGCACTAAAGAAAGAAATAAAAAGGAAAAGCTAATTATATTTACACGGAATATATACAGTTGCGTAGTATGGAAAAGTATGGAATTTGATTTTAGTAATATCTAGGATAAGTATGGAAAAAATAAAAGAGAGAATGAAAAAACATTTTTGTTTCCAGACTTATTGCCCCTATTCTGTTTTCTAGAATATAAAATATAAAAATAAATTGATCATCTTGATTGATCTTTTATAGTTCTTACTGTTATTATAGGGGTTACAGATATACAGTTATTTAAATTTAAATGACAAAAACTGAATAATATTACACTGTTTTAAAATTGCAGCTTGAATATAATGCTGTGCATTGAACTGATTTGTATGAGCTACTGAGCTACAATCTTCTGGGAATGATTTGACAACATAACAGCATAGTTTTAGTGTTGGATTTTAAAGTTATTAATTTAAATAATAAACATCTAGCTGTTTGTACTCAGATGTCAAATATCGTCTGAAAAATCTTCAGAGAAATCTGGAAATTTGAGTCTGGAAAAGTATGGAATTTTGAAATGGAAAATGTGTAGGAACCCTGATACATATAAAAAATATATACAATATGTGTAATGTGAGTGTAATATGACTGTTTAGAGCAAATAGAAAATGTTGGTTATAGTGGATTTACTGCATTTTAATAAGCAAACCATTGTAGATATCTCAGGAGACGCTCAAATTGTCCATTTCCCTCTTAAATGATCCATTTGTTTTGTTAGGCAACTGATCTACATCCAGCTGACATTAATGGGAAAGCTGATCCGTACATTGCAATCAAACTGGGAAAGACGGAGATCAAAGATAAAGAGAACTACATCTCTAAACAGCTCAACCCTTTGTTTGGCAAGTAAGTAGAAAAGCTTTATTTCTAATAAAAGTCATTACTTACTGTTGATCTGACAAAGTTAGGACTATATTATGCATGTTTTAAATATGCATAAAAACCTGACAAATGCTGTATTTCTCATCTCATCAGATCCTTTGACGTGGAGGCCACGTTCCCAATGGATTCAACACTCACTGTGTCAATTTATGACTGGGACCTGGTGGGAACCGACGATCTGATTGGAGAAACTAAACTCGACCTTGAGAACCGTTTCTACAGCAAACACAGAGCCACGTGTGGTATTACAAGTAACTACGCCATGTAAGAGTCAAAGCCCGAGCTCCCTGGAGCAGTGTGTGGTAGATTGCGGAAAAATAGTGGTTAATTATTAAATACAGGAGAGGTGAAGCATCAGGATGACTCAGATAATAGAATAACACATGAAATGGTCTTTAAATACTTCAAAGTTCAAATAGTTCTATATGGTAAACCACACATATCATGTGTTTTTTTTCTTGAATATACTGTCCTAACCAGTGGTGGAGGAAGTATTCAGGTCCTTTACTTAAGTAAAAGTCTAATACACTATAAAAATACTCACAGTGTCGTACATTGGAAATGTTACTTAGTAAGAGTATGTAAGTATAATTAGGAAAACATACTTGAATTATGAAAAGTAAAAGTACTCATTGCAGAAAAATGTCCCCTGTTACTGTTATA
The DNA here is from genome assembly GCA_916701665.1 of Sebastiscus tertius. Classification (NCBI taxonomy): domain Eukaryota; kingdom Metazoa; phylum Chordata; class Actinopteri; order Perciformes; family Sebastidae; genus Sebastiscus; species Sebastiscus tertius. The sequence goes on from CAKAOH010019338.1 coordinate 36,527, forward strand.
TTATGTATTATATCATTAGATTATCATAACTAATGCTTTAATGTAAAAGCAGGATTTTACTGTTGTACAAATTATTAAAAAATAAATTAAGATTATTAGAAAATTAAAAAGAAAAGCAGTTTAAAAGATTATCAAAATAGTTGCCAATTAATTTTTGTCAATCGACTAATTGATTAATTAACTTATCGTTTCAGCTGCACTTGTATAAACTGTTAGGTAGTTTAATTTAAAATAAAACATATTTTATAAGCTCTTCATACTTGCTTTTTATGTGCTTTTTAAAAATCTTAATCTGAAAAGTAACTAAATCTGTCAAATATATGTAGTAATGAGTAAAAAAATACAATATTTCCCTTTGAGATGTAGTAAAATAGAAGTAGCATGAAAAGAAAAGACTCAAGTAAAGTAGAAGTACCTGAAATGTATGCTTCAGTACAGTATTTGAGTAAATGTACCACCACTGGTCTTGACCTATTTCATGAGCAAGTTATGTTTATATTACACATTGTAAGGTCATCATAAGTTTATATATTGCTTTGTTTATCATGTAACTGTAACTGCTTTTGCTCTTTTCTGTAGCCATGGTTACAATGTGTGGCGGGACCCAATGAAACCAACACAAATCCTGACTAAGCTGTGTAAGGACGGCAAACTGGACGGGCCTCACTACGGCCCTGCAGGAAGAGTGAAGGTGGAGAACCGCGTCTTCATGGCACAGACTGAGATAGAGGATGAAAACGGTATATGTTCATTTCACTCATTAAACTAATAACCTATCTTCATCATGATTTCACTTTGTTCTAAATTACACCGGAGCAGCAGCTACTTGCCTAAAATACAAAAGTGGGATTTTTAAATCAGTATTAAACCACCAATTGATGATGTTTGTCAGGTTTGAAGAAGCAGACGGATGAACATCTGGCTCTGACCGTGTTGAAGCACTGGGAGGAAATCCCAAAGGCCGGCTGCAAACTCGTCCCAGAACATGTGGAAACCAGACCGCTGCTCCACCCCGATAAACCAGGAATTGAACAAGTATGGCCAACTCCACCTTCTAATCAAATCAATGCATACTATAACGTTTTATTTGCATACTTTAAGACCTTATTTCCTTGTGTTCGATTGCTTTTAGGGGAGAATTGAGATGTGGGTGGATATGTTCCCTAAGGATATGACTGCACCCGGCCCTGCTCTTGATATTTCACCAAGGAAACCAAAGAAGTACGTCCACTACATACATTTTTAGCCAAACAGTGATGATAAAATCCAACAGCCAGAGGCTCCTTGAGAATTGTTAAGGTTTAATCAAGGAAAGCTTTTTGCCGTTGTCACTGATCAGCGTTTCATTGTAAATCTTGTAATTTGTGCTCGTGTCCAGGTTTGAACTGAGGGTGATCGTCTGGAACACAGATGAGGTTGTTCTAGAGGATGATGACATCTTCACTGGCGAGAAATCCAGTGACATATTTGTGCGAGGGTAATTATAAGCTCTATATGTTTTATTTTTTGTCTTATTGCCTTGTCTTATTAAAAACAGTGTTCAAGATTGTGAATCTAAGCTACAACCTTTTCCTGTAACAGCTGGTTGAAGGGGCAGCAGGAGGACAAGCAGGACACAGACGTCCACTACCACTCCATCACCGGGGAGGGCAACTTCAACTGGCGCTTCGTCTACCCCTTCGACTACCTCATGGCTGAAGAGAAGATCGTCATCTCAAAAAAGGAGTCCATGTTTGCCTGGGATGAAACTGAATACAAGATCCCAGCTCGTCTTAATCTGCAAGTGTGGGACGCCGACCATTTCTCTGCAGATGACTTCTTAGGTGCAGTGGACAATAATTTTATGATAACATTTGGCTTCTTGAATCACTGTTAAACTTCTTGTTTATTCTTCTAATCAAGCCTTCTAGTATTTAACTGAGTTAAAAACAATGTCTCTTTATAGGTGCGATTGAGCTGGACCTGAACCGTTTCCCACGTGGTGCGAAGACTGCCAAGCAGTGCACCATTGAGATGGTGACAAATGAAACAGAGATGCCCACGGTCTCCATCTTCAAACAGAAGAGGATCAAAGGCTGGTGGCCATTTGTGGCCAGAAATGAAGACGACGAGTTTGAACTCACGGTAGGTCAAAATGTTAAACCTCAAATAAGACATTAGCTGAATGAGTTGGACAATAGCTTAAAACCTCCTTGTGACTTATACCCCTTTCCCACTGGACCAAAATGCCACTAACATCTGGCTTTTGACTTCAGTGGGAAAGGTTACATCGCCGTTCATTCCCGGGACAAATAAGTCTTCAGTAGTTACGGATATTTATCGGCTTCAGTCTGTTTTCCGATACGTTCGTGACGTTGAACATGACGCCAGAAAAAAAACAGAAAGGAATACTCGTCTACTGTCAATGAGAAAGGAGTCTATCATCTATTTTTAGCGTGTTTTCCTATATTTATAAAACAAGTGTTTGGTGGAAAAAGGGGTATGAGAGTGTTTTTGTTGTGTTTTTAGGGAAAAGTGGAAGCAGAGCTGCACCTCCTGACAGGAGAGGAAGCAGAGAGAAGCCCAGTTGGTGAAGGACGCAACGAACCAGAGCCACTGGAGAAACCCAAGTATGAAGGATGTTCTGTTATCACCACACTGTCCACATGTTTTATTACTGACCACTCTTTTGATCTATGTTTCTCAATGACATTGGTCAGTTCATTCTATGGCTTTGCTGCCTTTCACCCTCACCATAAACACACAGACACACAGAATACATATTGTCCAGCTTAACTAAAACCTCCAAACGATGGTGTAATGCAAAACTAACTAAATAAACAAACTAAAATTATAATAAATACATGAATAAACAAAAACATAAATCATTCATAAACAAAAAAAACGTGAATTCTCAAAGATAAAAAAAAGCATAAACTCATTTTTAAACAATTATAAAATGACATAATAAAGCAATTTCCCGAAATGAGGAAAGACATTTTTATGAATTTACTTCAACCAAGTTCTGGACTTATACCTTCAGTAGGATCTTCTTTCTTTACATGGTAAGTTGCTGTTTTGTCATATCTTTTGTGTATTTCTATCTAGAATCATCTTTAAGTTCTCAGAATACTGTAAATCATTTCTCTGTCTTGTCTTTTGCTTTGTCCTAGTTTCAGTAATGTCAGCTTACATTTAGCTTTATTTACATTTAAATTTGCCTTAGAAAGAGAGCAACAATAATAGTCCATAAGGCTTAAAGTCTATATATTACTGAGTATCTGTGTTTTTGTCCTTCCAGCCGTCCAGACACCAGCCTTCTGTGGTTCCTCACTCCCTTCAAGGCCTTAAAACACTTGGTCTGCCATCAGTACAAGTGGCTGGCCATCAAGATTGTCACAGCTCTGCTGCTGCTGGCCATGCTGGCTATTTTCCTCTACAGCATGCCTGGTTACATGGTCAAGAAAATGCTTGGAGCTTGAGATGTTGCTCAGACATCTCTGCAGAAGGTTCCAGTACTTTCACTAACCGTATGACTTCTAACTCTCTCTTTTCCTACTTTCTATCTCCAGTTTCTATCCAATCATAGCAGTTTAAAAACTAAACTGAATGGAACCAGTGATATACGATACATGCCACTAATGAGCCAAGATAAAAAACATGCTTTGAGAATGCTTTCAGAAAAGCACATTCTCCTCAATATTAGAAATTAGTTTATTGATTTGGATATTCATCCTGTACTGAATCTCAGCTATCAGGTAACAAAAGTAGATTATCTAAGATACTCGGGCAAATTTGCGGCTATTGCGGCTCCTAAACCAGCACAAATTAGACAAAAAGATATAAAATATATGCTAGTCAATCTAGCCTTGTAAATCCACATTTCAACATATTTGATTTTCTATAGATAAAGGTCTTTATATGAAGTAAAAGATTTGAAGTAGATTTTCTAATTTTAGCTATAATATTCACATCATAAGCACATGTTCCTAAAAAGGATTTGTGCATTCCATAATCACAATATGCAGCGCTTTGAAGACAAACTACTACTGGGGAAAGTTAGAAATTCATCCAAGATCAAATTCAGAGTGTATTTTACTTGATCGAGAGGTAATGAAAGAACACTGTAAGCAACTACTGAAAGCAGCCAAAGCTTGGAACCAAATCTCCATGAAAACAAGCGATTTAATCATCGTCATAGTAATGCTTACTGTATATGAAATTAAACATCATTTTCTATTGTGGTGAGTTGGATTTCTTACTTTTTGAATTGAGTTATTTTGAGTGATTTTTGTCAATATCCTGGTTCGGTTTGCACAGATTTATTTTGATTTAGGTCAGCAGCATGCAAAATTTGACAGTCATAAAAAAAAAAGTCTTAAAAGGTTTAACTTAATACAATACTCACGAGTCCATATGCACATTGAAAGAGTTATTGATCACTGTATTCATTCCTCTTCTCCGTACTGTGGCTGTGAAATGATGCCTTTGTAACACGACTCCAATGATAGAGATGTGGGACAAACGCTGCATTCCTCGCTCTGTGCAAAAATGCTTTTCAATGTTTAACCAAAGTTAACATGAGGCTTCATCAGTCTGAGTTGCCAAATCAAGTGGGTGTCTTCCAAAGTTTCTATTTTGAGTGTGAAATTCACTCTTTTTGTTTTGCTTTCATGCTGAGCTGTGGTGGATGGATAGGAACACACAGAGGGAGATTTGTACTTAAAAGACTTGGACTTTGGAAAACACCCACTTGATTTGTCTTAACCATGGCCTCATATTAGCTTCAGCTGAACGTTTGAATGCATTTTTTCATGAAATGAGGACAGGATTTTGTCCTCTATTTCTCACAGTAGAGACACAATGAAGTGATTACTTCAGTGGACTTGGAAGAGAAATGATTGGCTACAGTGACCTTTACATAAAGTCTATAATGACAGCGCTCAAACACGTCACTACTGTCAAATGTTTTCTGCCGATCCAACTTCCACACCAAAAGGAATATCATCCCTGGTGTGGAGGTAAACAGGTCTTCTCTCAGGTTATATCAGAGCTTTGTAGGAACCTCCTTCTGTGTACATTATTTGAGATTGATAGTCTTTGGCATTCTGTAATTGTTTTCACATTTCTGTTTTCCACCAGCCGTCCAGACATCGCCCTCCTCTGGTTCCTCATCCCTTTCAAAGCTGCGAAACACCTGATCTGTGACCAGTACAGGTGGCTGACGATCAAGATCGTCACTGTTCTCCTCCTGCTGGCCATCTTGGGTCTTTTCCTCTACAACATGCCTGGTTACATGGTGAAGAAAATGATGGGGGTCTGAGTTCAAACCAGCAGATCATAACTGTTTCAGAGGGGGTGCATTCAGTAATGATTAGAATTGTTTTGTGTTTGTTTTTTTTGCAATTTACCTTTTGACAAAATAGCGTGCATCCATCATTAGTTATTAATGTAGTCTAATGTGTAAAAATACAAGATATTGCTATGGTTGGTTTGGTAACTGCAGTTTTTTTTTGTTTTGTTTCTTTTCTTTAGTCACATTAAATTCATGACATGTCCATTGCTCCCCTATGAATTGGCTTGTGTTGGAGTTCAGATTTTCTTGCTTGAACAATGTTTTGTCATGTCCTGTTTATGTGTCTATGTATTATATTTCAAATTTGTGCATAAATTGACCTCTGAACACCTCAGTTTTCTGGTAGTCCTGTCATTTGTATATACAGTATGTGCCCTTGTATGTGTGGTAAGTATGTGTGTATGTATTCAGAAGTGCGTACCTCAATAATGCTGCAAAATCCTACACACTGCAACTTTAAAAGGAACATTCACCTCATTTATCACACCATTACTACACTACTATACGACTGTTATGGCCCTTGATTACATTATTTCATCATCATCTAGTGAAATCAAAATGACTGTATTAGATGTTCTAAAAAACTATAAATTTATGCTAACTACTGCAATAAGGAGATTCCTTGAAATCAGTAGCATTCAAACGTGGTTGAAAGGAAGTGATTATTACCTTAGGTTGTATCAGTCTGCATACATACATTGTATTTGGAACCAATGGATTTTTTAATTTAGATTGTCGAATTTCTAACACTGTTTGTCTCTGTGCTCCACCAGCCGTCCAGACATCGCCCTCCTCTGGTTCCTCATCCCTTTCAAAGCTGCAAAACACCTGATCTGTGACCAGTACAGGTGGCTGACCATCAAGATCGTCACTGCTCTCCTGTTCCTAGCCATCTTGGCTCTTTTCCTCTACAACATGCCTGGTTACATGGTGAAGAAAATGTTGGGGGCTTGAGATATCTTCTGGGTTTTACTATTTCACACACAAAGACATCATTTGTAAGTTGCCCTTGTGTTCATGAAAAGGTTTTTTTCCCATTTGACAAAAGACACCATCAAGTAGATTATAAACACAATGGCTATAGTACACAATAAGGCAAGTTTATCCTCATATTGACATGTAATCGCTAAAATCCATTACTGCAATGTAGTGGTGCAGATTTGTTACTATTTCACAGTTATGGTTAGTTTTATCTGCCTTAAAATATCATTATTATTATTGTTGTTGATGTTCTTGTGGTTGTTGTGGTTGCTGCTGTTGCAAGGTAAGGCTGTCACCTTTGTGCTGATTTATTGTGAACTCAACAGTGTGGTATTTGTCTGACTTTTGAATTTGTGAATAAAGAACTACAAACGTTTCTAATCTTGACACAATCTGTATGGTCATCTGTTCACATACATGGCTTTTAAAGCTGTGTTGCTCAGTGGCAGCAACTTTTTTTAGGGGCTTGAACACATTAAGTTTCCTTCCAAAGTTATTTATTGACAATTTAAAAAAAAATATCAGTCTTCTTAAAGGGACTGTTTGTAAGAATCAGAATTGCTTGTTATCAGCGACACCAGTGGCCATTAAGTCAACGAAAGTCAGCGTCGGGCTCGCTCTAATAGTCATGAATGAGCATCGCTCAAAACAGTGAGGCGACACATGTCAGCTAAAACCACAATATCACTCTATATTTCAGCTGCTTGGCAGTAATGTTATGTGACCAGACGAAGGTCTCTCCATGAATCACTGCTGATCCTACTGTTGGCTTTTCCTGCTTCAGCCTCCTGACCGCGGTCGGAGGGAACAGGGGAGACACCGGAGTTTTGGTCGGAGACGATAACGTTTCTCGCTGCGGAGCCCCGGAGCAGAGGAACAGAGTACAGTAGAGACTCCGGCCCTGGAGACCAAAGCTACGGTCTCCCCCGCTTCCTCCGACCGCGGCCAAGTTTCCTTCCGAAGTATTTATTGACAATTTTAAAAAATATCAGTCTTCTTAAGTGACTAAACAATATAATATCTGGGGGGTATTTGTTTTTAAAGAAATGTAGGAAAATACTACTTTTGTACAAGCAAAGTTGTACCTGGCGAGGGTGGGATTCGATCCTCCTCCAGCGAATATCAACATCTACTGTGATTGGTTAATATCCATTTTATGTCCATTTTGCTTGCGATCTGATTGGCTATCCGCTTTTAAAAATGGATGACGTAGACTGGAATTCCCACATCTGATTGGTCAAAAAAATACACAATTTTCTCAACGGCTAGTTAACATTCGAGGTCCTACTGGTATCCCTCCGCGGTTGATTGGTGGCCGGAAATTCAAAGGTGAGAAAGGTAAGAAAACTCTTTAAATTTCATCATTTGAGCTATTAATCCCCCTCAAAAACCACTGCAGGCATTGTAAATCACCAATTATTCAACTACTACTAAATTAAAACCTCTCTAGCTGCTATTTCACGTTTATATTACTTCCTATTATAGTGTAACCAGACACGGTTCTTTGGTGTAACGGTTCTCTCACAGCCAAGCAGTTAGTGATGGGAATTCCGGCTCTTTTTAATGAGCCAGATCATTTGGCTCAGCTCACCAAGAAGAGCCGGCTCTTTCGGCTCCCCAAACGGCTCTTCGTTTTACCACTTCTGCCTTTTATAATTCAACCAAATTTAGCACAGTTTTGACCTATGATTAGAATGTGTGCACATATATCACTTAAATTATTCAATATAATTATACTAAACCTTATAATTTACAGAATATCATAATTTAACATGCTGCTTCGTTTCCGACCGTCACTCATCTTGTATGCTATTCGCGCACCACACTCCTCTCTCTCTTTCTCTCCTCCTCTCCCTCCGCTCTGTACTTGTAGACCATCAGCGCCCCGCCCCTCCCTGCTTGATGGTATGATCCTTGTCTGTTTTCACCTGATTGGTCGCACGGACGTCAATAACACAACATTCAGTCACAGTCAGTGTATGCAGTGCCTGTGGTGTGGAGAAAATCGTCCTATCATTCTGCCTTGAATTAATTAACAAAAAAAACCCCAAAAGAGCCGACTCTTATAGTTCACCTAAAAGAGCCGGCTCTTTGAATCGACTTGTTCGGAACGACACATCACTACAAGCAGCTAGCTAGTAGTCCAAGAAGAAGCAGCAGCTCCAACACATAAATGATGCTTTGCTGCCATCTGCTGGTCCTTAATGGATCAAAAACAGCTCGTTAATTCCGTCATAATAATGTGATATTCAACCAGCTCAATCTTCTTATACATTTTACAGACATTAACATCGGAATTATGGCTTTTAAATGGCTGTGACGCGCCCGTTGGACGTTGACTTATACGTTAGAGCAAAACAACAGCACAGCAAAGACGTTGTTTACATGCTTGATACTTTTGTATAAACTCAGTTATACACTGTAGAAATGTTATATTTGGTCCAAAGTTCTCCTTAAACACGTTTTAATTGTAAGCAACTTTAATCTTTTAACGAGTTATCCTGACAGTTTTCTTTCTACTGTATAAAAAGTAGTGCGCTTACTCGGAAGGATAGTTCCTCTCGTTGCTTGCTACCCCGCTACCATAGAAATAGAAAAGAAATAGAATAAGATAGAATAGAATAGGTAAATGACAAGCTAGTTTTGATAATAACGGATGTTCAATTATTATATTTGAAAAACTAGCAGAAAGAAAAGGTATCTTTGGAGGATGCGGGCATCGATCCCGCTACCTCTCGCATGCTAAGCGAGCGCTCTACCATTTGAGCTAATCCCCCATACAAAGATACAGGCCTGTAGACTTCCTTCAAAAAATTGATTGTGGCAGCAAGCTGGTGGGATATAACGTTAGTTTAGTTGTCTGCATAACACTTACTGCCGCCAATTTAGGTTACGGTTACACAAAAGCACTTCACATATTGTTAAGAAGTAATTATCATGAGTTCTGGGTTGAATATTTGACTGTAATGTTACTGTTATCAGAAGGTGGAAAGGTGGGACGCGAATCCTCGACTCCGCAGTGTTACCATGCACATTAAAACTCCGACCTGCACACCAAAAGACATGTCAGGCTCATAGTCTTCCTACTTTTTGTATCTCTTCAGAATCAGAATCGTGTTTATTGCCAGGTGTAAGAGGTATACACTAGGAATTTGCTTTGGTTTTGTTGGTGCAAATAAGCAGTTTTAATCTATAAAAGAATAGATAACGTTAGAATAAAATAATAAAAAAAAATTGAAATTCTACCAATATACCATATAATCTATAAACAAAAATGAACATGATATAAACAGATAGTGTAAATATTGCACATATTGCAAATATTATCTTATCAATGTTACTAGTTTGTCATAGATTTACGAAAGGCTTTAGTGTGGACAACATGCAGTAGAACCTCATATAAAGTTAAACTTATGGAGGACCACGAGAGTCACGGAAATAGTAATAAAGCATTTAATTGATTGATGACTAATTGTACAATTAAAATAGGCATTAATAAATTGGTTTAGAACATGTATTTATGAGTCTATGAACAAATGGACTAAATTACATGGTAATTCATTATTTGACATTTAATGGGAATTATAAAAATAATTTAAAATGAATTATTACACGGCATTGTTGAATACTTGATTCTGATTGGTTAATCACAGTGTCTGTTATTTCTTTATAGCAGACTGTTGCAATGTATAATAGACCGTTGCTATGGACGCAGTTCTGATGTCGGACTCTGGCGGACTGTTTTTGTGTCAAATTATTTTATTTCTTAAGTAAGTAGCAGTGTAATATGCGGGATAATGTACAGCTAGCGGGTCATTGTTTGCTAAAGAAAACCCCTTCAGGTCCAGGTTCAACTCCTGTTGGGGTTTCTTTCACAACAATGACCGGCTCACTGTACATTATCCCTTACATAGTAATCCATCAATAGAGTGCTCCAGGGATGACGCAGTTTTGTAAGCCAACAAGAAAGTTAGCATCGCCCTGGGTTGCCTCGACAAAAAGCCAATGGGATTTTGTATATTTTGTAGGGTTCATTCATTATTCATAAGTGAATGTGGCCTATGTGAGCTTGCATTACAAATCCACTCTCACTCAAAATAAACCACCACCACCACTTATTTCACAACTGTTTATTTATTCAAAACTCAAAAGATGAGTGTTCTGTAGATGTTTACATGGTCGATGAATGCAGAGCAGACGACAGCCAGTTTGCAAGTAAAAAAAGCTGGGGAAGGATAAGGAGACTTCCTTGGTTGAACTGGATGCTTATGATGACCAGTCAACTGGTCACAGGTTTCTTAATACTGACTTTTTTTTCCCAAACTACAACTCATTTACCCTGGGCGACCTTTAACAGCAAATTAAAAGTGTAAATGATTAGCAGGAAAAACATGACAAAACCATGTGTCATGTGTATATGTATCTGTATTAATTCAGTGTCAGGCTCCTTTATATTTTAGAATAAAACATTAGAACTGCTACAATCTATAACCATGTTGTCAGTCTGCAGGCGGCTTTCCACCTCTAAATTTCAAACTCGTAGGCTTATGTCGGCCTAAAAGATACGACGGCAATTAACCAGGATCGTGCGACATCGGACAAAATCTCCACACAAAATACATATACAAAATATCACTCATTCACAGTCAATGTGTAACATTCTCATGCTCAGATATGTTGCTGATCACTAATGAATAATCGCAGAGCACTGATCATACGCCTTGAGTCATTATTACACCAAAGAATTTCCTTCAGCGTTTACTACATGCCATGAACCACCGCAACAGAGACTAAAAGCTTGATGCTGACTCAAGCACAACTGAAATAACACACATGGCCTCAGCTTTCAATTCATGTACAGTAGGTTTTGCACCAATTTTTGCTACAGAAAGTTAAATCTAAATTAAATATAAGTTAAATAAATAAGAAATTGTTATTAAAAAATCACTTTTGTTACAGTTTTAGTAGCTCTGGGAGTGTCTCGATGGCACATCGGAGCAGCGTTGTTCCGTGCTCTAATAGAAGAATCGCAGCGCACCAAAGGCAAATAAATAACTCCATAAAGAGCAAAGACCTTGTTCTCTCAGAAATCACAACGTCGGCAATATTTACAGACTTAAAATTCACTGTTTTTTTGACCATAACAACCTCCATGCCAGGCTTGGCTCAATTTTCTGTGTTACTCATGCTGAAATAACTGGGATATGTTGTACATTACTGTTATTGTTACTGTGTAAGTGGAGGCAGGGAGGAGGAGGAGCAGCAGATGACGATGATGATGATGCAGAGTAGTTGTGTATATTGTGTAGACGGCCAGAGGGTGGATGGGGGGAGGTTACGAACAGATATACATATGAGAAAGAAAAGAAAAGACAGAGAGAGAGAGAGAGCAGGGATAATGGTGAGTATTTATAGAGAGCGTGCAGAGAGAGTAGAAAACAAATGAGGGCAGAAAGAAAAGGAAAGGGAAGATGGAGATGTTGGGGGAGGAGGGGAATGAAGGGCTCAGTATTCATCCTGGTCCAGGTGAGCTTGTTCATCAAGCTCTTCGTCCTCCGGAGGTGCAAAGCCATCCTGAGAAACAGGGCAAAGAAAAAAGTTATTATTCAGGTTTTCTGCTTTACTGTATTTTCTGTTAACCGTAGAAATGTTCCTGATTTAAAAAACGACATACAAACAGATTAACAATGTCCGAACTTCTGTAACTCATTACAAACTCTCATTGAGCATTTGATTTATCAGTCAGTCTGGAAACATAAATGTGTTCCTGGGATTTACTGTCTTAATAAGACAAATTGGAATCTACTAACAGCACTCTCTGTTACAAACTGAGACCTTCAAAGCAACAATTAATTTGTTTGCATTCAAAAAACTACAGTTGCCATAAAAATTTACCAGCGCACGAATGTGGGTGCTTCTGTCATCATAACTTGGTTTCGTCTATATATGTATATATAATATCCACCAACACTGCAGTTTTTTCAGCTTTTTTTGCTGTAATCTCTGCTGTCTAAAAAACATGGACACTGTTCAGTCCTCTCTGTCCTGATCAAGCCCCTAAGGAACAGAGCTGGGCTGTGAAGCGATTTGTATGCGCCCAGTAAGCAACTTTCATTGAATTGAATGGGCCCCGTTCTCTTTAATACATCCATGGTCCTGCTGTTATTACAGACCACAGACTGTATATATAGATGGATACCTCTCCATTTCCTCCCACTATACAAAAGTGAAGCCAAAATATCCTGGATGCTAGATATGGGAGCTGTCATCTGAATTTCACTGTCATTGATTTTGACGTCATTAGGAGCAGGAGACTGCGCAGCAACGCACACACCCTCCTTGCCAATCACAAGCCGGGCACGGCCACAGCCACAGCTTGTTAGTGTGAGCCCACTGTAATCAGTTATGGAAAGTTGAAGTTACATCTCCTCTCTCGTACAATTTTCTCATACCTAAAATGACAGAAATAACTTTAGGAAAAATTGACTTGTACTTTGACTTTTTAGTTTGGCCCATGTCCCATCCGCTAACATGGATTGGGCAGAATTTATGACCTATACTGCAGCCAGCCACCAGGGTCCAGGTTTGGCTTCACTTTTGAGGAGCTGGCATGTCATCAATCTTTAGATACAGTCTATGTTACAGACATGTCTGAACTTGCCCTGGCCCCTGGACTCGCCATGGACTTGTCTCATCTGTCAAGCCATGACATTTAACCCTCGATTCTCTAGGACTTATGGGAAAAGTGCTTGTTTTAGGTGTCTAAAAACAGAAATATTGAATAAATAATGATATAAGATGGTCGGTTTTTTTTTAATTACCAATCTTATCTGAATATATGGAGTGAGCCACATGACATACTGTTGAGTACAGTTATGTTCCAAGGCCGGATTTTATTAATTCACTTTATTAGAAATGTCAATGAGGTTTTGAATGAGGTTTACTTATTTCTGGAACAGAAATTTCCTTAGACTGAAATACCATCTTATCTCAGTTAAGGATGACATTTTGGATTATCTTAGAATAGGAATTTAGCTATTACAGAACCGTCCTAATTTAAGGATTTCCCAAGTTAGGAATCCTAAATTAGCATGGCATAGACCCTGTTTTAAACTAAAAATAATGAGAATTTTCCTATCTTTGAAACTTTAGTTAAGATAGGGCATTTGGGGTATTTTTCTGTAATGAGGCGCCAGAACTTGGAATTTGAGGTTTCCCTCAGTCTCTCTATAGTAACTCACTCTGAGTACAGAACATGCAGATTGAAATGGTGCAATGCAGGCAGCATTTGGTGCTGATAAAGGACAGATACCTCTGTGGCGTAGAGAATGTTGATTATACTGCTGAGGACAGAGTTGTTTTCACTCTCGTGTTCCTGGCAGATCAGCTCAATGTCCCGTAGTTTGCTGAAGTAGAAGTCTCTCTCCTTCTCGAGTCCGTCCACAGTCAACTTCAGCTCCATCAACTAAGAAAGGAAAGAAAGAAAAGATATAGGAAGGCAGCAAATCCCAAAAATAAGGCTCTCAACCTGTTCAAAGGGAGACACCCAAGGTGAATAGGGTAAAAGATGTAACTAATAGATATCACCATGAAACTTCCCCAGTTGATTACTTATATTAAGACAATTATATTTTGCATTACAAGTTTTCTGAAAATGTTTGTTTAATATGCAAATGAAGCATTATATTATTAAATATGTGAAGCCAGGTTCAATATTCTTGTTTCATATCGTTAACATATTAGAGTCAGAGGTTTTTACATCTCTTTTTATCACTCCGTAAATCAGAAAATATTCTATAAATCAGGCTATGAATGATATATAAACAAACCCTCTAATAAAACCTTCAGAATATAGATAGGAATGAAACTGGAAAGTTTGATGTATGTAAGTGCTACTAAAGTGGAGATTTGTCTGAGAAAAAACTAATTTTGAGAAAACGGCCTTTAAAGATATGTATTGTAAAATTCCATAAATTTTTTAAGACACTACAGGTGAATAGGGTAAAAAAAAATTTAACTAATAGACATATCACTATGACATTAAAAGCAATATGCTTTTCTCATAGCAGACATTTTGACTTGTCATTAACGAGAAGGAGAGGTGTTGTTAACATTTACACCGGTGCTTTTCCTACTCTAACATGTCAAAATGTCTGCTATGAAAATGTTATTGCTATTAATGCAATAAATCTACTTTCAGCAGGTGTGAATCCATAGACATGAGACTGAAAAGGGGTGAGACAGATGACATCGTGGTTTGAGAGTACTCGTGTTGTCTACCTGTTGATTGAGCTCCATGATCTCAGCATCACCGCCCCCGTTTCTAGACAAAGATGGGTTCTTCCTCATCGCTGGAGTGTTGTGTTGGACCCGCTGTGGTGTTGGCATGTTTTTGGGAACTGTTGGAGATGTCCTCTGTGGTCCTGGAGTAGTCAGAGATGATCAGAGATGTTTATCATTTGGATTAAAATACATTTACTGCATTTATGTGCTTGCTTTGTAGCAGTTGTGGCGATGGATATAGCACATTATAGAGCGCTGAATGCTATCAGCTTATAGCATAATGTTGTGCCTTTGATATGCCATTTTTGTGAAAGGATTTCAAATTGATATAAAAGACACATTTAGATTGCCAGATTTTAAAAAGCCAAATTCTAAATAAAAACAATCAATATTTTAAAAAGATTAAATGTCACATATATTTGAGTCAAAATCTATAAAATAGAAAAACCCTGCATCCTGCTAAACCTCTATAAGTGCTTCAGCAGAGGTGTTAAAAACTCAAAGTCAAAACATGCCAACACGCATTAATCACAGTTTTGAAAATAAATGCCCATTTACAGCCACACTGCTGCTTACCAGTGATAAAGTCACAAAACAGGCTTATGACACGCTACAAATTAGATTGTTCGCCATGATTTCCAAGCGAAAAGCTTTCACAGAGACATAGCAAGGCTGCTCAGGCTGACGTTATTCTTGTTAGTAAAACGAGACAAACTTTCTAGTTTATCTGTCCAGCTTTCAGAGAGAGAGATGGAGCTGCAGCAGTGTTGCATCAGCTGCGTGATGCAGGACACTGGAGAAAATGAATATTTCTGTTGGTCTTCTGGCACCGCCGGTCATGATCAATCCGAATTGGGAAGTTACAATTGGTAGTTGCATGTTGTGGATTTTCAACCCATCCCGCTAGTCACTGAGGTGATTGCTACAATCCCACCAGTGACTCAGTCGTACCTACTGGGTGTCATGTTGCTTGTGAATGCTGGGCAGTGAGATGGATCTAAGAAGACAGCGGTCAGTCTGTGAATCGTGCTGCTCACACCACTTGCTTGCAGGGAGCGCTTTTGAGCCATCCAAAGCTCAGCAAGACCGTGCAGCAGAGGCAAAACTGTTTGGTTTACCTGGGTTTCTCTTTGGTTTGTGGATAAAGTGATCACCTGGGTTGGGGGCGGGGGCCACGTCCTGCCCCTGTCTGGAGATTAAAGGGTCGTACTCCTTCCCGTCATAGTTGGCGTCGAAGAACTTCTTGAACCACTGCACGAATTCAAAGTTGTCCTGGAACTTCCCTTTTACGAGCTTTTCTACAGGGATTATCTGGAGGATGGAAACAGGAAATGCTTGAATACATCCATGTGATATAACACACACCTTTAAATACGATGAAAAATATAGTGATAACATGATAAAAGTGTTCTGACTTTGTCGACACTCATCCTTTTAAAAGCTGCCTGAAGAACTTTGAAGTTGTGTATAGATTCATGCTCCAGCTTGGCTTGAAATTTGACCTTCTTCAGAAGGATGCAACCTGGAAACAACATGTCCATGAACTGGCAATAAGCCGCTCCTAGAAAGAAAACACAAAGACACAACAGTTAGAGTTTGTCGTCTTTATTTGTCGAGAAGTATTTGATTATAACGTTAGCCTTACCTGAACATAGCTGTTCGATCTTAGTGTAGGTGAGGTGCAAAGAATCGTTGACCCATGCCAGCATGTCATGTCTGCTGAGGTTGTCAATGGACACCGATGTGGCGTACACATTCACTGCCATACCCTATCTGAAACAAACGACATGAGAACAGAGAAATACACATTCAGTTGTTTTTGTCTGGTAGCTGAATCTCAAAAACTTTTGGCTGAAAGTTATTTAATCATAATATTTCAAACCGATTGCTTCATCTGTCTTTGATTGACTCCTGCATGTTAATATATATTACACATATTGCTCTATCATATCCATCTTCCACGATATATATTAATAAACCAAGCTGCCAAACACATCCTCCACTGACCGTGATATTTGAAAAATGAAATGTCAATATCATGTTAATAATACACTTGATAATATCATGTAAATAATCCAGTGTCTCTTAAATCATTTTCAATACACAGTTCTGGTTACAGACTCTCTCTCCACCTCCCTACACTTGTATTTTGAGTGTAATTAATTTGCCAAAAAAGAGACAAAATGCACAATAAACAAAGTTAAATATGAATTTGACTGATAACATTTTTTATTTTTTTATTTTCTATAGACATGGCAATAATATCATTACCGTGAATTAATTTGGACACAATAATCATGTAGTGAAAATCTGATATTGTGACAGCCCTAGCTGCAAATAACAACTATTTCCATTATTGATTAATCAGCAGATTACTCTGGTTTTATTCATTTATAAAATGTCAGAAAATACTGAAGAATGCCTGGTACAATTCCCTAAAGTTTCCTAAATGTCTTCAAATTAGTAGGGCTGTCCCCTCTTAATCGATTAGTCAACTAATCGGCCGTTTTTTTAGCTTTTTTTAAATTTATTTCCAAGAAACTTATGAGCACATCTCTGGTAAACACAAGATTTAAAGTAGTGCTTTTGTCTGATTCTTTGCGAAGGAACTCAGTTTTACAGATCTGTCGATTAAATCAACTAACTGATTAGTCAACAAAATTGTACGAGTGTTAGTCGACTAAGAATTTCTTTGGTCGAGGACAGCCCTGGCTGCAACTAACAACTACTTTCATTATTGATTAATCTGCCGATGACTTCCCTAATTAATCATTTTGTTTATAAAAGACAGAAAAACAGCAGATCCTCACAGAGAAGCTGAAACAGGGAAAGTTTGGTGTTTTTACTTAAACATATGACTTAAATAATTAATGATTATCAAAATAGTTGCTAAATAATTTTCTATTGTTACTTGTTGAATAGTTTCAGCTCTATACTTAACCTACTTTACTGGACTCATTTCAATGAACCCATTTCTTGATCTATAATTGTCCCGGATTTCTGATGTGGGATGTCCTACAGTAGTATTAGACCCCACTATAATCTGTATAAAGTGTTCAGTGGAAGGGAGGGGGTCCCTTTTGGAGGGGTTATACCATTCTGTCATTATGTCCCAAGGTTTCATGGGCTAGTTTTTCCTTGTCCTGGATAAACCCAATGACACCACTAGATTTTTGACTGTAAACACAGTGCATGAGAAGCATCTTTACAGTTTCAGTTTTAATCTACAGATGTGTTGTGAGCATAATCCTCCCTAGATTAAACAGAAAATATCCTGATGTTTGTGAGCAGCTTTACACATCTGGCAGCATGCAGCCTTCTCTGTGCTCACTTTGCTCGCCTGCTAAAACCTTCCAGTGGTGTCGCGTCAGAAACGGGCCTGTAACACCTTGACACATCCCCTGCAGTAAAAATGCACATTAACGCAAACCAAGTCCTAAACTGTGTCTTAAATGATTATTATAAGACTCAAACTCCACTTCTGTGTCTGCAGGTGACAACCAGAGAGAGATATTATGTCACTAAATTACAAAAACACCACTGTAGCTGCAGTGTAAAGCAGTGTTTTCTGGTGAGCTCACTAATAATATTGTGAATGCACCTTCAGCTTCAGCAGCGTGCAGCTCTCCCATGGGGGCTTGGCTAGCTTACAATTACATGATTATAAACTACAACAATAAAAGCGTTTATAGGACCAAACCAGACGGGTGCAGCTTCATTAAGAAGCGCATACCTTGCATTTCTAATAAATATGGAGTATTGTATCGTGCAAAATCAATCTATTCTCCCAAAAAAAAAGCTGTTGGGCCTTTATGAGAGAAAGAAAAGCTCCCATAATGACTGCAGCAAAATGCTGGGTGCAAAAAAACCCGAAGTATAAAACCAGGAGAAATGGGGCGGTGGGTCTGACATTTGCAGCCCGAGCTGAGAACAATAAATGTGGATATTTGCTGGCTAAAAACCCGCAACGCTGGTGGTTCTCTCCTCTCGAAGCGGCCCCCTCTACAGGCCTCCACGAATAACTCCTCTGCTCTGTCTATAATAATATCCTCCATGCATGGGAATAAAACACCAGCTCCACCGCAAAACACGCACAACAAGAGGAAGAAAACAAAAGAGAGAGCGAGTCAGTTCTTTGGTGCGTTGATACTCACAGTATTCCGGAGTGTGTGTGTGTGTGTTGTTATCACGCTGGCAGCAGTATTCCTTCTGTCAATGCCCGTAGCTGTCGTCGTTGTCAGCAGACCCAGCGCGGTGCAGCAGTGCTTGGTGCTTGGTAACGGGCCGCCCTGTCTGGGGCTGCAACAATCCAGCTCCTACTGCGCATGCGCCTGACTCCATGCTGTTAAAGGTTTCATTATAAATAGGACTTTGGCCTGTAACAGCTAAGAGAGACACATGATGTGTGTCAGGGTGGGTTTTTAAAGGCCTGTGCTGGTGACTGAGGTTTTACTGAGGTCATGCTGTAAAAAAAAAAAAAAGCTTTAATGTTTTATCTGCTGCTGGATAAAAGATGTCTGCAGTGGAAGAAGCTCTTAATACAGTTTGGACTAAAACAAACCATTATTTTCGTGATCAGGTAATCCGTAGATTGACTGATGTGCTGCCATCATAGATAGATAGATAAATAGATAGATAGATAGTAACTTTATTGATCCAGAGGGAAATTCAAGTTTCCGGCATCCCAGTTCCATGGTGCAAAACATGTGAGTAAAAAGGCAGTAAAAATGTTAGTAGTACAAAGTACAAAGTACAAAAAAATATACCAGATATAAAAATACAAGGAGATGAAGAAAACTGTTAAAACAGAATATAGTAGCATGTGCAATATTTACTTACACCCAATACACATCACTCCATATCTGTCATACTGCTATGACTTTGCTGGACTCTTGCTGCCGATGTTTTGCACACTAGTTAAGTTGTATTTTATTCAGTGTTGGAAATTAGCACCAGCCACCAGCCAAATGCTGGTAAAATATGCAAGTGGCTGGTAGATTTGCTTCACTCACTCACCAGCCAAAAAAACAATGGTAATGGAGTGGCAGTGGCAAGTGGACAAAAAAGTTAATTTCCAACACTGATTTTATTGTTATTGTATTATACTTCGCATTGATTATGTTTTTGTACTTATACTGCTTAGATTTTGTTCGCTTTATCGCTGATATTTGTTATCTTTTATCTCATACATGCCTTATTTATTCCTTGTAAATAATACGTGTCGTAAAGTCTTTTAATATAAAGCACCATTTGAGACTGAGGCAACTGCAATTTCGTTGTGCTTGGATAATGACGATTAAGTTTTTGATTGATTGATTGAGGTTATTTCCTTAACCAGTTAATTGTTGGGTCTAAAATGTTAAAAAAAAAAAGGAGCAAAAAGCTATCCATTCAGCACAATTTCAAATGTCTTGTTTTGTCCGATCAACAGTTTAAAACCTAAAGATATTTAGCTTACAATTATATAAAGCAGAGGACATCCTCATACAGTATATGACAAGCTGAACCCAGGCACAAAGAAATGAATCGATTATCAAAATAGTTACAGGTTGTTTTTCTGTTGACTGACTAATCGATTTGTTTCAGCTCTAACAACAGTGTAAAAATAATCCTTTACAAGTAAAAGTCCTACATTCAAAATCCTAGTTAGGTGAAAGCATTATCAGTAAAATGTATTTAAAACAAGGTGGTGATATACTATTATATTATACACTTCAATAACTTAGTCCAGTGTTTCCCATGATTGGGGTCGGGCCCCTTCCTAAGGGTCACAAGACTAATCTGAGGGGTTGTGAGATGATTACTGTCAATGGGAAAAAAGAAAAAAGAAGGCACTGCTATACAAATTTGTGTAGATTTTGTATTCACTTTTTGGTGATATATTGAAGAGATTTACATCTGTGGCCCTCACATAGTTATTTACATTAAATGTCTACATCTGAGGTGGTATAGAAGGAAGATCGGTTATCTGTGACACGGCTAACAACTCATAGACGTGAAATGAGAGAGCCAAACAAGACACTGCTTTTTTGTTAGAGGTCAAAAGCCAAAAATATTTGAAACCAAAGTTACTATAGCTGTCAAATAAATGTTGCGGAGTAAAAAGTACAATATTTCTCTCTGAAATGTGGTGAAGTAGAAGTATAAAGTAGCATAGAACTAAAGTTTTAAAATGCAGTACTTGAGTAAATGTTACTTCCCACCGCAGGTCAGCAATCAGACACAGGATTCCCTTTGAGATTTCATTGTGGTTTATTTGCACTCAAATCATGTGATAAAGAGCTGCAAGAAGAAACAAGAGATAAAAGGAAGTCAATGTGAGGACACATTGATCAGCACCAGTGTACATGTGGGAAGAGGAAGACACAACGAGATTCACTGGAGCTTCTAAAAGTGAAATCTGTCCGAAAAAAAACAAACAAACAATGCTGTAGGACTTTTACTGTATAGTGTGACATACTTCTGAACAGAACTAAACATGATTAAAATCTTGTGTGCAACCCTGCTGACACTGCAGGTTTGACAAAAACACAACAAAAACAATTACTAAGACAATTATTCACAAGAAAAACTAAAAACAAACAATAAAAATACAGTAGTAGTATCAGTGCTTTTCTGTAGTTGCTAAAACAAGCATGCCTTCCAGTTATTATGCTGAGCTTTCTGTGGTGTGAAGGCATTTGATCCCCTGAAGAAATGGCGTTAATTGACTTACATAACATATCTGCTGTTAAACTTCAACTCTGAGTGTTACATCGGAAGTGTCAGTCAGAAGAACCTTTTGAACCCGGCCGTTTCAGACCAGTAAAAAAGTGCCCACTCTAAAAGAAACGACAGAGTTCAACATGTCATGATCTGTGCCGGCGGCAGTGCGGGACGATGTGTTTGTGGCTGTCAGTGTTCTCAGGTGAGAAAAAGGCAGTTTGGGTGAGACTTTTTGCTCTCTGTGGAAAATGGATACGATCACAAAGAATGCTGCGTAACATGGGCAACATCAGTGCTTCTTACAGTAGTTCTAACTCTGCTACCATGCACAGTACACACAGCATAGGTTCATTCACATTTGGTGGGGGGTGGAACAGAAGTCTATTCTGCTATAAGGCTGTAAACATGATCTGAGATGCTAATCTGACAACGATGAACTACTGAACAAAGACCTCATTCTAACACAGTAGCATCGACGGAAAACCCGCACAAATAATGCCATATAAATAATAAATAAACAAAACGCATATAAAAGGTTAGCTTGCATTATGATATTTTTCATCAATTGGTCAACTCTATTTTTAATAACTGACATCTTAATGTCATGCCGACACCCTTGTAATAATTTATTACATTTTATTCACCATGGCTCGCAGTAAAAAGACATTTGTGATATTTGTGACATTAAATCATGTAAAAAGGCATCTAAATAGTACATGATACAAGTGCAAAATCGTATTTTACAGTGAGGTAACACAATCGCATCATAAAAACCATGACTCACCTTCATATTCCTAAAACTATTAGTAAGATATTTCCCCTAAAAGTGATCCAACAACCAAAGTAATCCAACGGCAACTCATCCTTTATTTTGCTGCTTATATTTGGTTAACTTTTGACGGAAATTTGGTAGCTATAACCACTTAGCTATAGTTTTCCTTGATCCATATTCCAATATTATTACGGCAAATGTAACTGTGCTGAGTTCAAAATAAAAACATGACTCTGTTACCCCACACATATTCTAAGCTTCCAGAAAGAAAAACAAGTCATCTGGCTGGGCCATATGTTTCCCTCGGGTGTCATTCTTCCGCTTCATGTAAGGGCCGTCTCGTTGGTTACCAGATCCCGCTGGATCTCCCTCCAGGAGGAGCGAGGATCCGGGCCGAGGATCTCTTTGGAATGTTGTCATCGATCTGGGCACCTGGAGCAGCAGGGAACGGGATCATGAGCATGGGTTCAGCAGTATTTATGTGCAGCTCAATCGTGTTTTCATGTGTTCTCATCCCGACTCGTCACATACCGCCACTTTATCACGCCCCTTTATCACGCCCCTTTATCCACCACTATCTACCACTTTAGTTACCCTCGTTACTATAGTTAGGTTTAGGAAAGAACAACAAACTATTCCGTTTGTAAAGTGAAAATAAATGACACTGAACGTTGGGAACACGGGACACGAACGGCGGTCTACTGGATGAAAGCCTTGTTTTTGTTGGACCCATCCACCTCTCCATCCGCCTGTCCGGTCTTGTCACTCTTTAAACTACGTCACCACAATCCTGGTTTACTTACGGAAACACACTGCATGTTTCATACTGGCGCTAACGGGTCGTTTGTGCGGCGGTGTCGAATGATAATGGCTGTGACAAAGCCTCTGTATTTGACGCCCTGGGAATGAGAACGTGCTGGATGTTGTAAAGGGTTCTCTAAACAGCTTATGTAAGTTCCAGGCTGATTTAAGCAATGCAGTATACTTCAAAAGATGCTCAAATCATTTATGATTAATGGCAGGTATATGAGTGTAAAGTATATATTTATGGTATAGAATCTGGCCCTCTGTTGGTTTTACTCAAACACAGAAAACTATGTCAACTTCCAATGCAAAACGAATCCCCAGGCACCAACATATTGTGCATTTGATGCCAAAAAATAATACTCCTCATTAGCCTAGATGTGTAGGGGGGGATCCCTGGTGGCCTAGTTGTTCAGGAGCTGGTGAGCTACTGTATGGTGAACTTTGTCAGAGGTTGAAGTCTGATGATAAAACAAAAGTTTTATCCCACTGCTTAACACCGACTCTGTGGCGCAATGGTAGCGCGTCTGACTCCAGATCAGAAGGTTGCATGTTCAAATCACGTCAGGGTCAAAAGGAAACTGAAGTGGGAAACTTGAGAAGGAATCAAATGAAGGATATAAGAGGTTAAGGCACTGACCATAAATAAGTCGAGTCTGACCACAGACCTTTATTGAAAATCAATCCTATCTCCTGTCATTTCTTCTTCATAACATCTTCATTTTCTTATCTTATCAATCTGTTTATGCTTTGAATTTGTGCATACTTTCAATCAAACTGAAGATAAACGGCTTCTGATTTATTATTTAGGTCATTGTCATTGTTTTCTTGTACAACAGCTGGGAGTGTGGGTGGGTGGGAGAGGGTTAGCGAGCTGTCTGTATCTGTGTATTTGCAGTATATGTGATGTTTTGTAGGGCTGCAAAAGGTTATTTCATTGTCGATTAATCTGTTGATTATTTTCTTGATTAATCGATTAGTTGTTTGGTCTATAAAATGTCAGAAAATGGTGAAAAATGTCGATCAGTGTTTCCCAAAGCCCAAGATGACGTCCTCAAATGTATTGTTTTGTCCACAACTCAAAGATATTCAGTTTACTGTCATAGAGGAGTGAAGAAACCAGAAAATATTCATATTTAAGAAGCTGAAATCAGAGAATTTTGACATTTTTTCGTGAAGATTTACTCAAACCGATTAATCAATTATCAATATAGTTGCCGATTAATTTATTAGTCTGCAACTAATCGATTTATTGATGCAGCTCCAATGTTATGTAATGCTTTTTTTTGTCTGTATGTGTTTTATAGCTTTGTATTTGTGTCTATAGGACTCTTTCAAAAATTAGATGCTACTTCTCAAGCTGCAATACTTTCAATAAATTTAAATTTCCTGTCAGCTAACTAAGACATAAAAATACTTTCAAATATGTACAAGACAACTCCTAGGTCTGAATATGTATAAATGTGAAGTGTATATACTGAAAAAGAGGATGTGTAAGCCTTTTATATACCTTGGTTTGGCAAAGCAATTCATAACATTCTTTTGAAAAGTGCTATAAAAAAAAAAAAACAGAAGCCCTGTCCCTCTAAATGTCTTTAAATATGGCGCCCTCATCAGGCCAAGTAGTGTATGTTTTAAAGGTTGGAAAATCAGTGACAAAATACAGCATCTCTCCAAGTTTCACCAAAAGTACTCCAGTTACCAATGTATGAAAGAATACAGCCTCTTACACTCGTAGTAACATATGAAAGAAAAATCTAAATGTTTCCTGATATCTGACTTGATCTGTTGTTTCTTACCAGACAGGCTGAAGCTGGACCCTTGGAGGTCCCTCACGCCGCCGTGCCGGGTGCAGGGGCGCGTCGGAGTGTCCAGATCTGAAACCCCAAAGTCCCTCTTTCCTAAGTTGAGCACCGGAACAACTTCCCCTGTGTAGGGCTCCCGTTCAACTGCTTTCACAGCCTGGCACTGGTAGGTCAACACACATACACATATATATATATATATATATATATATTACACATACAGGTTAATGAACATGTGAATGCAACTTGTTTGAAATAGTTTTATACTGACTGGTAAACATGAGGAAAACTAGTAAAGTAGAAGTATCCTTCTCAAGTAGAGGTACTGTTACTTTATAGTAATATTACTTAAGTAGAATTAAGATTGAGAACTTCTTATGTGAAAGACCAAAAGTAGCTCTTTTGACAATTAAGATAGCAGCTTAGCTGGACAACAGTAAGATTCAACATACTGTATATTCAATATCAACACTGGTGAGTTTTGTCAGAGGTTAAAGTCTGATGACAAAAAAATGTTTTATCCCTCTATATAACACTGACTCTGTGGCGCAATGGTAGCGCGTCTGACTCCAGATCAGAAGGTTGCGTGTTCAAATCACGTCAGGGTCAAAACTTGTTATTTGTTCATTAAAAAAAAAAAAAAAAAAAAAAAAAAAATGGATGCAATGTGTGCGACCACTTGATGAGAACTGGGCCATGGATGGGGGAATATAATACACAAAACAAGTGTCCTGTTTACTTTTCTAGCACTTGTTGACCGACACGCGCATTGTGGAATTCTTTACTTTGCTGATCAGGCTCATCAGAGTCTAATTATTCTACTGACAGTTAAGACAAAATAAGGAAGGGAGGGAAGAGAAAAGAAGAAAGGAAGGAAAGAAAGAAAGAAAGAATGAAAGAAAGAACAAAGAAAGACAGTAGGAGGGAAATAAGATAGGAACAACAGATGAAAGGAATTGAAAAACTAAGAAGGAAATGAAATATGGAAAAAAGGAAACTCAAGAAGTAAACAAGGAAACTAAAGAGAGAAACTTAAGAAGGAATCAAAAGAAGGAAATAAGAAAAGAAGGAAAGTAGGCAGGAAAGAAAGAAAGAGAAAGAACAAAGGAAAAAGAGAACGAGGGAAAGAAAGGAGGAACAAAGGAAGAAAGAAATGGAAAAAACAGGAAGGAAGCAAGGAAACAAAAAATGGAAAAGGGAAGCTAAAGAAGTAAACAAGGAAACTAAAGAGGTAAAATAAGAAGTAATTAAAATAAGGAAATAAGAAAAAAAGGAGTGAATGAAAGAAAGAAGGAAAGAAGAGAGAGAAACAAATGAAGAAAGGAATGGCAAACAAGGAAACTAAAGAGGGAAACTTAAGGGAATAAGAAAAGAAGAAATAAGAAAGGAAGGAAGGAAGGAAGAAGCAAAGAAGGAAAGAAAAGCTACCTTTTCCCTCTGAACCATCTTCTTGTAGAGGTAATCTGGGAAGGTCCTCAGAGGGCAGAACTTCCCAGAGCCCTCAGCACATGTAAACATCCCATTCTCATAGACCATACGGCCACGGCTGATGGTGACCAGAGGAACACCATGACAACGGAGACCTTCATACAGGTTTACATCTCCTCCCTGGACCTGGGTCTCCACTGAAATGGTCCTGCAGACAGAGATGGAAAGAAAAAAAAAGATGACCCAGTTAAATCAGACAAATCAGCTTCAGGGATTGGAGATAAAAGCTGCAGCGAGGCGAGCCGGTCGATGAATGGATGGATCGAGTTTCATACTTGGATCCCTCGGGGTCCCAGACCACCACATCAGCATCTGCTCCCGCGATGATCCTTCCTTTCCTCGGGTAGAGGTTGTAGATCTTGGCTGCGTTTGAGCTTGTGACTGCTACGAAGCGATTCTCATCCATCTTCCCTCCAATCTGTGAATTATAACAAAGACACACACATCTGACTGAATCGACCGATGCTACAAAAGCAGAAGCAGATGTTGTTGTTTTTTTTGCCTCTACTGTCTGTATTTTATTTTGTTTTCAAAGTTCAAATCAATAACCACCAAAATAAAACAGATGTCCTATTTGTGGAAGTTCTCTGGCAGCCCGACAGGAACAAAAGAGCTACACATACCACTCCTTTCTCCCAGATGACGCTCATGCGATCCTGAATGCCAGGCAGCCCGTGGGGGATCTTTGTGAAGTCATCCTTACCCATAGCTCTCTGATGGATGGTGAATGGACGGTGGTCGGAGCCCACCACATTCAGAGTGTCACTGAGAGAGATGGAAGGTCACTTATATTACTGCAGCGGTGGAAGAAACCAGAAACACTGACATCATTATTACATTTAATATGAGATTTTATAGTGCCATCCTCACTTTCCCAGCAGACTCATTAGGAAACTGGGAGTGCTGGGGTCCAGGCGGAGAGGAGGCACGGTAACGTGGGCAGCAGCATGGGCCCAGTCCTGATGGTAGTACTGCATACCGTTGAGCACAGCGTGGGCCGTGGTTGTTTCACCGTGGACCACCTTACCTGTGGTTAGACAGCACAATAGGGATGCAAACTGGATCAAATGATAGTGAAAGAGTGTTGCAAGAAGAGGAGCAGAGATTAAGCAAGCAAGAGATTAAAAGATTAAGCAGGCTAAACATGACTGGTTTCACTCTAAAACACTTTGGGAAAAAAAAACATACCAGGAACTATTGAAAAATCTTTTTTTTTTGTCCAGAAAATTACTATTTCAAACATTTACTTCTCCTAACACTTTAAATTTAACAGAGAAACTGAAATGCAGAAGAAAAATATGAGGACTAAGATGGAAATTGATGGGATGGGAGTTCATTACACAGGAGGCACCATTGCCCCTTTAGTATTGAACACAAACAGGAGAAATAAAGAGGAATATTAAAGAATAGTGTGTGGGAGGGAAAATAATCAGTGTCTGTGAGTAGATAGTCATTATGGATCGATTAGTTTTGCAATTCCAAAATATGTGGGCACGGTCTACCACTGATGCGCCACACTCCCCACAGCAGGAGTACTGGGTCCCAGTTCATTTAGATTTCTTGGTTTATAAAGAACCAAATCAGATTTTTTTTTTTTCAATTATAAATCTCTTTGATGGAGCCGCCCTTGTATAATTTAGAAAATGACAATTTCAAAAGTACATCTCCTGTAATTTAATAAAAGCTATTATTTGCTTCCCAACAGAAAATCTGTCTTACCCTGCATCTTGGCTGTAGCTACAACATCTCCTGCAGACATACTGGACACATTGACGAGATAGATTGGGCAGTGGGCCTAACAGAAAACACACACACAAGGTACAGCATGTATTATAGAGAAACTGATCTTGTCTTTTCACCATCATATATTTATTTATTTGTGCTGGATCTCACTCACCCTGTTGGCGATGGTAATCGCCCTGTGGGTCGCCTCTGCTTCCAACTGTAAAGAAATAGAAGACTGTGAGGAATCATAGTGAGATACTGAAATAGAGAGTGGATTTATTTAAACACAGAAATAATATTAATACTCTAGACGAGAGTCTGGATATAATAAAAGTAATCCTGACTATAATACCTCTTCAGGCCTGCTGATTTCAATCCCCTCTGGGCCACTGATGCCCAGGTCCAATGCTTCTTTTGCACCCTGGGAAAGGGCAACAGGATGTCATGAATTATGTTTACAACAAATGAGTACAAAATTCATTAACACAAGCATTTATGCAGCATTTAATTTGTGCATACTATAATAGATATAACAGACAGAATGATAAATGATTCCCCCTCACCTCTGCCACAAGTTCCCCATTTTCAGCATGGACTCTGGCTATAGCTCCGATGTCCTTACAGTGCTGCAGAGCCTGGAAGAGCTCGCTGTCCCTCAGCATGAACGTGTCCTTATAGGCCATGAACATCTGAAAGGAGTTCACTCCGTTCTCCCTCACCAGCTTCTCCATCTCAGCTCGCACCTGTAGGAAGGGAAAGTGCAAATGAGATCTAGCATCTCTCAGCAACTGGTGTACCTCTATTTTGTCTCCTCCTTGTTATTTGGTGGTCCATTCCTATTCTTCGTGGGTAAGTAGAGTCTAAAAAATGTCTCTACCAGCCTCAATTAACCAGAATGCAACACAGCTGCAAGTATGATACAACTTTCACTTTGTCCTGGCATAAATAAACCTTCTTGTTTAGGTTTTGTTCTCACTCATCTCCATGTCTTCACCTACACATATAAAGAGCTGAAAGTAACATCTAGACATGTCTAGTCTCTGGAGGCTGACAAAAAGCATTCTGGGAATTGTAGGAAGTCACTAACAGAGATACAGCAGAAGTAAGAAATATTACAGGCTGCTCATAGCTAACAGTTTGAGACTTATTTTTCCATAAAAAGAAATGATTCAATACTGATCATGTGGAGGGAGAGAGGAACAGTGTTGGCATACCTTGGGTCCCCACCAAGTAACTCCCACGTGCAGCGCATAGTCACAGCAGGCTTTGGCGTCCGCCGAGCTGCGGCACGTCTCGTAGGCTTCAACCAAAGACTCATTCTTCTCTGGCAGAATGTGATTGATCACCATTGTTGTACCGCCAGCTAGTGCAGCCTAGAAGAGATGCAAACAACAGCTCTCAAGTTACTTAAAATATAGGATGTAATTCTGTGATTATTAGGATGTTGTATTGTTTACACATCTTTCAGTGTGTTTTTATGCGTCTGCGCTGCATCAGCCGTGTCCTTTCCTGAAGAGGGCTTCAGTGTTGTGAGTCTAGTCCAATCTTTTATTGATACTTGAACTTGTATAAGTCCACTCTTCTTCCCTTCCTCTCCCTGGATGACAACCAGGACAGGGGGCCTCCTGTTCCTCTGGTAGCCACAAGCTCATTGGTTTTATTGGTTTTATGGATATTGAGCTAGGTGACTATCGTTGCACCATGTGATGAAGCTCTCTATCAGTCCTCTGTACTGTAAAAATAGTCTCTAAGTGAAGACAGCAGGTTTCTCACTGGAAATGATTCACTGGAATCATATGTTAATATGGTGATATCTTCCATTTCGCAAAAAAATACACTTAATACTTTTTATTAAATTCTTTTTAAGTCTTCACTACATATATTATATGTGTCTGGACCATAGACTGTATATGGATGGACGACGCATTTCCATTTCCTCCCACTCTACAAAAGTGAAGCCAAAATATTCCAGATGAGGGAGCTGCTATCTTGAGATTTTTCCATCACTTTGAAGCCAGAGTCTGCGCAGTAGTGATCGGGGGGCTGTCGCCGCGGTATCGAGGTCCCGCCCACAAACCCACCCTAGCCAATTGCGAGCCAAGCACAGCCACAGCTAGTTAGCGAGAGAGTATCACAGCTGCCAATCATGACGTCTCACCCCCTTTTTATATCAGCGTGATAAGAACTACCTAAAATGACCAGAAATCTTTGGGAAAATGTATTTGACGTTTATTTTGACTTTTTAGTTTGGCCCATGTCCCGTCCGTAACATGGAGGAGGCGGGATTTCTGACCGATACTGCAGCCAGCCACCAGGAGGCGATCAAGATGTTTTGGCTTCACTTTTGGGTAGCTGTCATGACATCCATCTTTATATACAGTCTATGGTCTGGACAGACATGGATGTTAACTGCAACGTGACTGGTTGACGGAGGCACACAACCGCAAGGCAGTAATTCTAGTTTATCAGCTGCCATCAAAGACTAAATTGAACTGAGGTTAACTGAGACGATCATTAAACTGAGGCATTAAGTGACATTGAAGCAGAAGATATTGATTTATTAAGCCCATAAATACTGAAGGGACTGTAATCTCCTGATCAACACAGCTCCTGCTCTAAGCATAAAAGTAGCCTCAATTGCCATTAATGCAGATTTTTATGGTTATTTGCTGATGACTGCTGAGGGCAATATAAATCCCTCAGTAGTTAAAGCACAGGATTGACTAGCCCTCACGGTATAATCAAAGTAATAACTGTATAATTTCTCTACGGCATCAGCACTTCTTACTTATTACCCTCCAAAAACAGATTGAGATGTTTAAACCCACACTACAGTAAATTTTAATAACACCAACTAGTGAAGACAGAGTGTGTTTTGTGTATAAGTGCACGCTTCACTGAGCATCTGTCAGCTGACCCTAGAGAGTGGAGTGCTATGCTGTGGGAGGGAGGACGAGGGGGGCGTAGGTCTGAGAACCATTGTCTCCAAGCACAATGGCGTGAGTGAAAAGGCTTTGCAGCAGTCTTTGCAGCAGCCCCCTGGTATCCATGGAAACAGATACTGATCTGCATTTGTCTTCGGACTTATTTTGGAGCGCGGCGGCGGAGCAGGCAGGGAGGGGTGAGGAGGGAGACGGTGAGAGGAATGTGGAGAATAGTGTCTGTCACCAGCGTCTACCAGTCACGGTCTGTCTATCAAGTTACTAAAACAAGTGAAACCCTCCGTCATCTCTCATACTCCATCATCTCAAAGTGCTACAGACCGATGAGTCATCATAGTGCCCTGAAGCAGAGTGGGGTATCCCAGTCATCAGCCGCCATGATGACTTCATTCCACACTTTCTGGCAGCCTCGCCAACAGCAAATCATCATCGTGTGATGTTGGTGAAACACATACTCTTCAACCTTGTGACACCTCCAGAACAAACACATAAAACTGCCAAGTAGGGCAGTTTTATGTCTATAAATCAACTATTGATTGGCTGCGAAATGTCAGAAATGTGGGAAAGATGCCAATCACAAGTCGCGTCTGGTTTGCACTTTAGCTTGCAGCTTGTTTTCATATTTAAAGGCTTCTTCTCTATTTTATGTGCATGTTTTAAGCGATTATCCTGCTTCTGGCCACTGTTTATCTGGTTCATGGTTACCATTGAAATCTGGCTCTCCGAGGAGCATTTTACTGATCTGAGTCCGAGGTGTCAACTCAAAGATATTCAGTTTACAATCATAGAAGAGTAATATAGCCAGCAAGTCTTCGCATTAGAGAAGCTGACACCAGAGAGGTTTTGCTATTTTTGCTTTTAAAAAATGACTCAAGTGATCTTTCAGTCCATTTACTAATTGACTAATCAACTAATGGTTGGGGCTAACTGACCATACTTCCATTAAAAACTGTCATCTTCATCTGCCTAATTTAAATAACGTTTAACATGCTGTCATCATTCTTTTTTAATGGTTTATATTAAATATTATTTTATTATTGCAGCTTTAGTGTTTACATTATGTTCTAATTTCATCATTTTACTTTGACACCAAGACTAGTTGTGTCTAACATAACCAACATATTTGATGCTAAAATATTAAGAAAGCCGTCTCATCTTATCAAAACCAAGCTAAAGAAACATCTCTGACATCTCGGCTAAAATTAGCATCAGTGAAGAACTTTCATGAATCTCTATCTGATAGAGAAAACAGCGAATATTGTGATCAAAAGCAGTATTAACGTTAGGAGGATATCCAAGAGAGTCAAGCGAAATTTAGCACAAAGACTAGAACTAGAAAACCAAAAGCTTAATGTACAGAAACACGCTTCTTATTTCATGCTTTGACTGAAAAACAAGCTGTGACATTAAGTGTTTCTTTTGCTCTGTTCTACATTCAGGATGATGCCAGTTGCCCTACTTCCAATCCAAACCCTCCTCTCCTCTGCTTTCTTTCCATTCCCAGCAGGACGTTACCTTGGTGCCGCTGTAGAAGTCGTCCGCCGTGGTGGCGTTCATGAAGCTCTCCTCCAGGTGGACGCTGGTGTCGATGCCTCCGGGGAGGACCAGCTTTCCCGTGGCGTCGATCACTTTGGCTCCACCTGGGATCATCATCTCCTTCCCCACCTGCTGGATGATGCCGTTCTCGATGTAGACGTCGGCCTCCTGGGTGCAGTCGTCGTTCACCACCTTGCCGCCCTTTATCAGGATCCGCACCATCGCTGCACTGGAAGACATGGCTATCGCTCTGTAAGGAAGAGAGAGAAAGATGGTTTTTAACCCTGTTTCTGTCAGGTATTGTGAGCAGCTACTAAAACCTTGAAAAGCAAAAGAAAAGTTACAACTACAGCAAGTTTTTATTTAACTTTTTACAGTACCTCATCCTGAGACCGTGTAGTGAGTCTAGCAGAGACAGGAATGAGTGATGCTACCCAGTGACCAGTCAGTCAGGCTGTGACTGACATCAGCTACGGGACTGAGTAGGCTGTGTCAGTCACCGACAGTGACGTAGTGGTGAATAGAAAGAGGCTGAGTCCAGTTGTGGATCACAATAAGGCAGACAACAGTCAATAAGGCCATTATTTTGAAAGGACTAAAGCAAAGCTACTAACAATGATGTTCACTCGCTGACAAGCTATACAGAAAGATTCATAGTGGCTGAAAAATATGAACCAAGAAAGTTGAGGTGCGTTCCCTTCCACTACATCAATGCTTCCCAACCTGGGGATCAGTACCCCCAAAAGGGGTCGCCAGATGAATCTCAGGGGTCGCCAGATGATTACAAGGGTAGGAAATTATAATAAAAACAAATTCTTCTATAGAAAATTGGGTTCTGGACTCTTTTCTTTTTTCTTGTGAAATACTGGACTCAGTTTTACCTCTTCAGCATCTTAAGTGCTTCTAATGAAATAATCTGAGTAGGTAAAACCAGAGGTTGGACCAAGTCCTTGTTTTGCAAGTCACAAGTGAGTCTCAAGTCTTTGCACTCAAGTCCCAAGTCCTAAACTTTGAGTTTTGAGACCTAAACATATCATAATGCGCTCTTCACCAAGTCGAGTTGCAAGTTTTTTTTGATTTTGTCAAGTCGAGTCTAAAGGCCAAGACACACCAACCCGACATCAAACAACTAGCGGCGACGAAGGCCGACCGTGGAGTCACCTCGCGTCGCCTTTGTCTTGGCCAAAAAGTTGCACTCGAACACACCGCAAAGACTACAGCCAACAGCCAATTACCACGTACGTTCTGCGCCTGCATGAGATGATATAACTCTCCACACCAGCAGGTGGCGGTAGTCTGTATTCGTCATTTAAAAAGGGGGATTGCGGAAGCCGTTGTTATGATACATGCGTGAAACACCACTTCCACATTCCAGACCGCCATGTTGTTGTGAAAATATCCATGTATTGGAATTATCAGATGAGATGAAGGTGAAAAATGAGAAGAGCCTTCTGAACAGCCAATTAGAGTGATTTCTGTCGAAAAACCTCCGCCATGGGCAGACTAGAGCCGATGGTGTGGGACACACCGCAAAAACTAGGCTGACAGACGCTCACCGACTGTCCGATGGCCGACTGTTTACTTGGGGTGTCAGGGCCTTTAAGTAATCAAATTTGTGACTTGAGTCCAAGTCATGTGATGTGTTTCGTGTTCACACCTCTGGTAAAATCACTGCTTGAATTAAACTGCTCACAACTCATAGACAAAGCAAATTTAGATTAAAAAACAACCTGTGATGAGGGATCATAGATAGATGTGACTTTGTACTATGGGATCACAACCAGGGCTGTAAAACAAGTCCTACAAATTTTTTCTGGGAATTTGTTTTTTTTAGCAACTTGGTTTACATTTTACCATTAAAAACATACACATGGTGGGTATGTTATAGATTGATTCCAGTATTTTTTTGACTCAGTAGATTTAAATTGGACGACTTTTGGACCCCAAAAAAGGAATAATGTATACAGAATGTTATTCCTGGCAATGTGAAGAGTTGAAACAGCACTTACACCTTCATGTTGCTAAATTACATATGCAGAATTGAATAAGTAAATAAATAATGAGGGTGTGTTGGGGTCTCATGACCTCCTCTACCGTGCTCCACTTTATAATCTATTCTAAAACAACACAAAAATAACAGGAAAAATAATACAAAAATGAATCTTCCTCATATCAGTTCTTGGGTAAACTGGGTGTGATCATTGCCAGTGATTAATCTACTCACCAATAACAAAGAAACAATCTCCCAAGATCTGCCTCCTCCTCCCTTCCCTTCCCTGTTACACCACTGTAGTAATGATGTGATGTATTGTATGTGTATGTGAGAGTGTGCCCATCCTGCGTGCTTGCGTGCGTGCAGGATGCGTACGTATGAGGGTGCGGCAACTTTACTGCATGGCATGGACTCCTCCAGTTCACACATCCCCATCTGATGCTTGATAATAATATAGAGGACGAGTTATTAATAATAATAATAACAGGCCACAAGTTAGACGGCCAAATATGCAATATGTTCCCCCCAAAGCCTGGCAGCAGCTACAGGCTATAATAAAGTTATTATTATATTATTATAGGGCCTATTGCTCAGTTAGCACTATGCAAGTTGACACCGGTTTGTCAATAATAATAAACAGGGGAGTTTATGTTACATGATTTAAGACAATAACAAATATGAATCGATTACAGATTCAATATGCAGCTAAAGTATGAACTGTTTTAAATGTTCACTTTGGAGTAAAACTATAGGTCCTTGGTCAAATGTATTTATAGTTATTGTATTTGTCTATTAAATATACTGAATCCGTGCTATAAATCAAATTCAATTATATGTCAATTCAAACAGAATACATGCAAGTAAATGTAATTTGACTGCAAAAGCATGATCTCAGTGGGATGATGACACTTCCACTTGTGCGACTTGACACAAAGAAACCGGTCTCCATCCGGCTGCACAGCGTCTCAGTAGCGACCTAGAAACAGTCCCTCCTCTCTCCTCTCTCCTCCACAACCAAGACACGCTGGCTATCTATCTAGTGGCTTCACACTATATTTATTATATTATGTATAACACACACAGCCCTGCAGCCAGGTTAAGAGGTGTAGGTGTACTTCAGGGTGTGTGTGTGTAGCTCCTGGGAGGGTGGCATGAACAGCAGGCAGGGCAGACTCCCAGACAGACGTGTAGCCAGCCGGAGGGCATGGAGACAAAGTGTCCAGGCTGCAGGAGACACCTAGTGGGAATAAAGGAGGTGGTGATGGTGGAGCACATACCTCCGCTCTCTGGGCCTCCTGCTGCTGCTGCTGCTCCTCTCTGCTCTCTGCTACTTTCTTACAGGAACACAACCCGTGGATGGCACTTCCCAAGGAGATACACACACCAGATGGATGCCTTCCTGGCCGGTCCGGGACCAGCAGACCGCAGCATCATCACCATCAAGTCAGCGAGGACATGCAAGTAAGACTTCCTGTTATGACTTTCAAAATAAAATTCAATTTTTGTTCCTGTGTGACAAAACTACCCTGATAATCAGGCTGAAATGCAATTTAGTTTGACTTCATTCACTCTATTTTAATCGCTGTAGAGCTGCAACAATTAATTGATTAATCGACAACTATTTTGATAATCGATTAATCGGTTTGAGTAATTTTTTTAAAGAAAAAAATCACAATTATATTGGCAGAAATAGAATATAATATTAATAAGTATATTTTTTTAGTGAATAATCATCTGATGATAAGAATCATTCTGTTTTCAGTACATTAGAATGAGCCGTTTATATCTACATAGGGAGCGGGTCCCCTCTCCACGAAGTCCGTCATGTTTTTACAGTAGCCCAGAACGGACAAACCAAACTCTGTTAACTTTTCCTGCTCGGGCCAAGGTCGATAACGTTACTTGCTCCCGTCACCACCGCTCTCTCTCTCTCTCTCTTGCTTCACCACTCACTCCCAATGTGCACACACTCTACGCACTGGCTCTGCTCCAAATGACCTACGCTACTCTTAAACATCTGGCTCTGCAGAGGACCATTCGCATTGGCCACCGTTCAGTTGGTTGCAATCTCCTCACCTCACTGCTAAAAACCACCAGATCCTACACACTGAACATTTAAATGTGAATATTTTCTGGTGTCTTTACTCCTCTATGTTTTACCCTAGTAAAAAAGTACAATATTTCCCTCTGATACGTAGTGGACAAGAAGTAGAAAGTGACATGACAAGAAAAGACTCAAGTAAAGTACAAATATCTAAAAGGTATACTTAAGCACAGTACTTACAGCAGCCTACATTCCACTACTGGTTAAGGTATATGCAAATGTAAGTACTGTTGAAATGCATAATGACTGCTCTTCACAAATATGTACATCCAGGAAAATAAGCAATTAATGTAAATAATTTGGCAACATTTTATATTAGCCTATCAAATACAAAGTGGCTTGATTGTTTTCTTTATTTTTGTTGAAGAATGAGAGCATTGCAATAGCATTGGTGATCTTAAAGTGTTTGACTACAAGTACATACTTGGCCTCTTTCTGGACACATTTTCATGCTCTTATTTTGTAGGCTAATCGCTAGTTTTCCGGTACCGCTCCATCATTTGTGTGTATAACTTGATGCAGCTCGCAGCATCAGGCCGTGAGACGGTGTGACGCTCCAATCAGCAGCGCTGAGTGACGCCTCGGTCGCCTAAGCAACCAATTACTTTGGGCGTAGGGCGTGTCCACTGTGAGGAGGGCTGTACCACTATCAGAGGAGGAGGGGGGTGACACAAAGATTACAGTAGGGTGAGGCTGCATAATAGAGTATTATCATGTCTTATCATCACTATTATTATAGATTTGGTGGCTTAAATGTCTCTATGAGCTTTAACTGGACATATTAATACACTGTAAACAATTGCTGTTAATTTACAGCAGGATTTCAACAGTATTAACCTGTTATTGCTAAAAACAGTGCTTTACTGTTAATACAAAAGAAAACCTGTTAAATTACGCTCATAGGCCGTTTTTTAACTGAACTATAATGAATTCTTTACTGCTAATCAGTTGTCTAAAGTATCATCAGTAACAGTTTCATGCAGTATTTTTTTTAATTCTGGGACCTGATCTGCACATGTGAGGCTTTTACATTGTACATGATTGGAAAATCAGTAAATTAGCTTTATTGTTCTTCACTCACATGTTGTTCTGGTTTGCATTCTGTGCTTGTAGCCAGCTATAGACAGACATTTTGGGAAAAGTGTCAACAAGTCTATTATAGCCTTTTTCCTAACAAGTGCCTTTAATTGTATTTAGTGTGACTATTCCTATGTCTGTAACCTGCTAAGTCTATTCATCTCGGCAAAAAATAATGTTTATTAAAATGTTTGTAAAAAATAAATAGTGCATTAAAACAAATCAGTAAGATAATGTAAAAGAAAGGTGAAAAACAGCTATATAATGTATCTTTAAACAGTAAATTAACTGTAAAATACTGTGATATTAATAAAAAAAACCCAGTTCAAACTGTATTTTTCATTAACAGTACAAAGCTGTAAATTTCAGCGACAGTATAATAATGTTAATTTTACAGTAACATAAAGGCAACCCTGCTGCCAGTTCTTTACTGTTATTTTACTGGGAAATTCTTAACAGTGTAGTCTTTCTTATATCTTATCTAACACGACCTGGGTTTGATCTGCAACAATGATAACAGAAGATAAATAATATATTTATGAGCATATGGCATTAGTAGGAAATATAAGTGCATGCCCATAAACTGTGAGTGATTGATGGCTGAATGAAAAGCTGTAGAGTGGTTCAGGTCTGATCAGAAAGGAGCTGCAGGGCAACACCCAGATTTAGAGCACGGGGAGGTGGTGAAGAAGACCCAGGTGTCAAGACGCTGAGCAACTAATCCCCTGCTGGAGGGCATGATGGCATGGAAACTGGAGCTGAATATCAATAACCACATCTCCTCCTCTATCAGCCCCCTGACAATTAAGCAGCTAAAGCAGAGTAATGAGAATATTAATTATGGTTGGAACTGTCCAACATCCAAAACATTAGCATCATAATGGGGCCGTGTGTCGATGGAAGCTCATTTCTGCCGCTTGAGAAATGTTTTTTTTTTTATTATCAAATGGTTTTCTCCTCATAATTCTGACTTTATTGTATCATTTTAATATAATTTCCCATGATTACAATTTCTCTTGATTATGACTCATAAATATGACAATTATTATGCAGCTATCTCATACTTCAGTAGAAAAGAGTCATCCTTAATGTTAGTAATCCCCTGTGCTTTTCCTACTATGACAAGTCAAAATGTCATAGTAGGAAAGGTCTATTACGTACACACATGGAGGACAATTTTTCCTACCTAATGTTTGTTTGTAGCAATTATTATTATTATCATTATTATTTATTATTATTATTATTAATAAATGTTTTTCTATCATAATTGTATCATGAATCAGAATTATGAAATGGTATCACATAATTATAAATATATAATTATTGTCATATTTATGTGAACCTAAGTGAGAATTTAATTATCTATCTACTATTTTGAGATAATAAGTCATAAATATGAGAAAAAAACCTAATAATAAAATGTTCATTTTGACTTGTCTTAGTAGGAAAAGCACACGTTATTAATGATGATAATGGCTCTCTTTTATTCAAGTGTGTGTGTCAAGTAAGCTATTAATTTAGCTGCAGTATACTCACAGCAGTCAGTATGCATACTCAATTTTAATGATGTTGAAACAGCTCCAGGAATACTGATGTGGTATCGTTGTAAATTTTAATTGGCAGTGTCATTATACAGTCGCAGTTTGACAGACTTCTGACGGAAGTGTTTCCTGTTAGCATAAAACTGTTTCATCTGTTGATTTCATGTGTGACAGTGAGCCAGCATGCACAATACCATAACCTTTAAACTGAAGCAGCTAAATGGAATTCAGCCATCATTAATAAATGTATTATTCACATCTGGGCTTTTACTACTGTGACACGTCAAAATGACTATTGAATTAGCTAAAATATGGTGATTTAATTAATTCAAAGCACCTGTGAGTGTAGTATAGTATTATATAGTACACATATTCACCATTAATGGACTAATTGTACAATTAAAGGCCCTGAAAACATTTATTTTTCTAATCTCAGCTTGTTATGCAATGGTGTCCTAAATAAGCACACCATTATTCGTAAACAGTTTGTTTTTTTCACAAAAGATTTTCTGTATTATGTGCTCCTCTCACTGGCTTGACATGGGCAGGACGTCATGTATTTCTGTACAACAATCAGATATTTTAATCAAAATTTGATGTTTTTGTTGTTGTTTTTTCCCCAAAAAACTTTAACTTTGATTGTGGAACATTTAAAGGAACAGTGTGTAACATTTCAGGGAATATATTAGCAGAAATGGAATATAATATTCATAACTATGTTTTATTTAGTGTATAATCACCTGAAGCTAAGATTCATTGTGTTTTCGTTAGCTTAGAATGAGCCCTTCATATCTACATAGGAACCGGGTCCTCTTCACAGAGTCCACCATGTTGCTCCTCCATGTTTCTATAGTGGCCCAGAACAGACAAACCAAACACTGGCTCTAGAGAGAGCATTTCATGTTTTTACGTTACCTGAAGGCCACCGTAGTTCTCCGACACGCTTGTGAAACTGTGGTAATGAGAGCCGCAGAGTGCAAAACCGTGGTACCGCCAGCCGCCGTCTGACTTCTGTTGCTCCTAAAGTAGTGTTATTATGGTAAGGATGGCCTCTGAGTGAGGTGAAAGGCTTTACCATGGTTTTACATTTGGCGGGTCACGTTACAGCAGCAAATATGGGAGGAGTGAGTGAAGCGGTGTTCAGTTGGTTGCAATCTGCAACCGCACCACTAGATGCCGCCAAATCCTACACACTGTACCTTTAATAATTAATATTTAATATTACAGAGAACTATTTGAGAAATTTGAAACCACATTGTCAGGGCTTAAATTCAAACGTCAGGTGCGTTTAATCAAATATGAATAAAAACAGACAGGAGGTGGCAGAGTTTTGCACAAAAACAATACATTTATTCAAGTGTTCTCCAGCACAAGTACATACGGAGCCTCTATCTTCTCTCTGGACACTAAACTTAAGTATTGGAGGGGTGGGGGTGGGGGGGTCGAAGTGGAGAATGACTGCTACATTTGCTGTACGAACTGGTCTTGAGGAAAAGCGTATAGGCCATTAACAGTTATGACAGAAAGAAAGCCACACAGTGTCAACAGTATCACCGAATATAGAATTATTGACCTGCCTTGAACAGTAAAACTCAAATGTTGTTTCTGATAAAAAAAAACAAAACAAAACATCAATTCAAAACAACATTTTTGAAAACAGACATGGAGAATATTACGGCATGGAATGTAGGATTAAGAAGCAATGCGTATTAAGCATACATTATGCTACAGTAAAAGTTATTACCGTTTTTTTTTCTCACACGATTTTCCCACAGATAAGCACCAACTACAGCAATCTCTAGTCTAAAACAATATAGGAAACCTTTCATTATTTGTTATCCTTATTTTTTTCAAGTACAAAGTTAAAATGCCTTTGTTAATATATTTATATGAGTGAAATAATAGTTCTTTTCCGTTACTACAAGGAACTTAAAAACAGTCATTGTCAAGACATTATTTCTCTTCCAATCAAATATATTTTTCTTGTTTAGATAAAATGTTTAGCACCATCAGAAACACCGACAATCCCTCTTTTTAAAGTCTTACAAAAGGAAACAGAAGCAAAAAAACACCACCATGTAGGGCTGTGCAGTGAAGTTGAGACCGTTCATCTTAAAGCTGTCCATAGGCCACTATTAAGATCACATGACATTAAATCTGGATGCACTTGACACAAACAAATCAGTACGATAAAGTAGTCGACTTGGAGTCTCCCTACAACTAATGCTCAAAGCAAGTTTTGAATCAAATTTGTCACTTGATTTTTCATTTTTAACCTATTTTTTTTCCTAATTTGATGATATATATTAGCAAAGAATTATATTTGTACATCTCATACGTAATAAAAAAAAAAGAAGATAAAAACAAATTGAAAACAGCAACCCGAAAACTCTATGTACAAAATGTACAAACATGAGGGGATGTTAAGTATTATAGGAGGAGGTGGGGAAATAACATCTGGTTAAAGTATCACAAAGCACAAGAGCTCATATTGAGCCACGTGTGCATGGACAAAAATGATGTCAATAAGGTCACTTAAGAAATTAATTACATTAAGAAATTAAATTTCAAATTTAGAATCTTAAATATGATATAGATAAGCGATAGCATCTGTTTTTATTTTACCCTCTTTACTCTTTGAGTGCCGACGTCTTCGTCAAACACTGTGTCAGTTTTACGTTTTGACAAACGCAGCCTAAATCCTCCATATTTATCTTTTAGAGGTTACAATCAAGAGAATTTAGTTTGTGAATGTAATCCAAATTTGGATCAGCACTTAAATTTGTCAACATGACGACTACGATTTATCAGGGAAATGGCAACTGTCCTTCACAAGGGACAAAATATTATACAAAGCGCATGACATAGTTCCCTAACTCTGTCTTTACAATCTTAATAGAAATAGACATTCTTTGAATCTGGGTAGCAACATACTGTATCGCTGCTTTAAAACAGGGAACAATATGGACGATGGATGAAGGGGAAAAGGGGGTTACAAATGTCAATCCATCTACTGTACACTGAGTCAAATAACATGGGTTTCACATATCAAAATCCATTCTTTCACTTCTATTGGCACAGCCCTACTGTATACAAAAAGTATTACACGAGGGTAGATCAGTTCACATCATAAAACAAAATTCACAAGAACCAATATTTTTTTTTTAAAATATCAAGAAAAAAAAGAAAGTATACATATAAAAGTGCTTTATAATGTTGATAAAACAGCACAGAATTGCTATAAAAAGGTAGAAGAACTTTGTGAAGCCGCACCATATTGTTTTGAGGATTTTGCACCTGACAGTTTTTCAGTTTACAGAGAGGTGGAAGTTGATGAGGAGAGTTACCCGGCCTGGCCACCCTCCCTCCCTCCAGCGACCACACTAACTAACAGTTGTACAGTAATATCATTGGTCAGGATGAAACTAGATAAAAAAAAATAGTTTCACAGACGTTGATCTTTTTTTTTTTTTTGAATGACAGAAAACATCACTGCCCACGTGGCTAGCTTCACTTTCTGTTTGTGCAGATTGTGGCAAGGCTGAGCAATTAAATGAGCACCAGTACAAACTGTATAAAAGCTGTAAAATGCAGAATATGTTCTATTTTGCAGTCTGTCACTTCACTTTGAAAGTGAACAAAACGTCACAGAACATAATTGTTTTTATCAACATCAAACACACGTGTTTTCCAGCAACAGGTTAAAGAGCTCCGTATTGTCTAAAGTTGTAGTGCCACATGGGCGGTGATGTTTCTCATCATCTTGGAGCACCATGGTATTGTAACCATATTACAGTAGTACCTTTATTACGTTCAGTTGTGTATAGAAACTGTAAACAAAGAGGTATATGTGATCTGGTGTTTTGGATTCTTAGAGACACAGCTCTCCTGACACTGAAGAAAACCGCCTTTCTCTTCACATCTCTGTGAGGCTCAGTAGCTGGAAGCATGGCCGCACTGCACGCTGGGAATCTCGCAGCCCCCCGGACGTACAGTACGCTCACACAGCAGAAACATTTCACATATTTCAAAAACCATTTATCTCTCGGGTCTTTCCCATCGCATCGCCGTCTCTTTTAAAACACATGTTTAGCACTTTTCTGTCTCAGTGTCTTGAGAAGAAAGCATAGTCTCAAGTATAGCTTGCACAAACAAATCAACAATACTTGATAACACTGCTAAAAGGTAAAATGACATATCAAAATTAAATAAGAATAAGAATTACAATTCAAATACAAGAAATAATGTGAAATCTACGTCAATGTTTCGCTTGCAAATTATACGAGAGTATAATCTGAGGATCAAGGCTCTTGTTTCTATGTCACAACATACAGTTGTAGTTCCTAAATGGTTCAGAGCGAGTTTTCTTGCTGCTCAAACGCAGGCAAAGTAATCTTTGAGTGGTGCAAACAGGTGGCGGATGACCGGGACGCTCCATGATCTGCCCAGGAGCCTTTGTCTTGCCAGTCGGCTCATGTTGGACACGTCCGTATAGTGGACTGGGAAGCCAAAGATCCTGACAGAGAAACCAGCCAGACACAAAGCAACCAGCAGGACGGACAGAATAGGGGCAGACATAGGGAGATAATATTGAGATTTTGATCACTGAAAGAGCTGTGACGAGTAGTTTGAAGGACAATCTTAATGTGTACATACCTCTCCATCTCAGTGCACCAGAGTATGTCCTCCTTCTCGTTCATGTAGACGGGGAAGTGCTGGTCTTTGCCCTGCTTGATGGAGTTAGACCTGGTGGTTATGGTCCTCACCTTGCCAAACTGACGGAGAAAAAAGGGAACAAGAGAAATATTATTCCATGAGTCTAACTAGCACTATCTTTTTCATTGTTTTACCTCTTTCATAACTGCATAACAGATCAGATCAATTGATAAAC
Organism: Sebastiscus tertius; assembly: GCA_916701665.1. NCBI lineage: Eukaryota > Metazoa > Chordata > Actinopteri > Perciformes > Sebastidae > Sebastiscus > Sebastiscus tertius. The sequence continues at coordinate 80,509 of CAKAOH010019338.1, forward strand.
ATGAGGATTCTGTGTGTGTGTTCTCAGTCTTGAAACTGCAACCTCTTGCTGCCACTGGGAGCCGCCCATGTGCAAAGTAGCTTACGTCTGCTTGGAGCAATTACAATAAATGTCATGTGTTTTGTCTTCTATTAGTTTATGTTTTGCTGTGGTTTTCTGATTAAATTACAGCTCTGACAATCTGGTTTCCTTGCTTTTGAAAGCATGAGATGACAGAGAAAATGTATCTTACTGCCATCAGGTTTTGTTTTTGAATGCACTTATTATAAGTTGCTTTAGACAAAAGCCTCTACCAAATCAATGCAATGTAAGAAATGTTAAGATGCATGCACTTCTGCTGTGATATATTTGTTCCATCAAAGTATTACACAAGTACCTTAGCTGTTCTGCCGTGTTCTAAACAGTCCTGGAGGTCCACCCTGTCATTGTACATAGCACTCAAAGGCCTGAAAAAGAGAAAGAACAGGAGCCAACATTTATATTAAGACTTACTGCATAAATCTGATGCTTGGCAAAGTAACTGCACATTTTTTTGCTTTGCTGATTGTGATCTGGGAAGACCATTGTCATTGATTTATCAGCACCCCCAGCCCATGCAGGACACCATCTCAGCACTGGAGAGCTCCTTCAGCGACAGGCTGCTTCACCCAAAGTGTGTGAAGGAGCGCTATCGCAGGTCCTTCCTTCCTGCAGCTGTCAGACTCCACAACCAGCACTGCTCCCAGTAGACCACTTACCACTTACACGCCACATACTGACAATAACTGCACTATACTGTATAATGACTGTGCAATATCATTACTACTCAGGTGTAATTCATACTGTGCAATACATTTCAGGTGGAATTTCATTTCATTCTCGCTGTGCAATATCATTTTTCCACTTGTGCAATTTTGTTAATAGTCTGTTTATTGTCAATACTGTATATACTGCTCCCATTTTTATACTTCTTTCTATTTGAAATGGTTAATATTTAGTTACACTTTGTTTAGCTCTTTTTTTACTGTGTTAGCTGATGCTTCTTGTTTTTTGCACTATCCCCTTTGCTGCTGTACACTGCAAATGTCCCCACTGCGGGACTTATGTGAAATTGATGTGAATTGTGGAAAGATATCAATAATTTTATACTTGTTAACATTTTCTCAGATTTTGCACTGTACTATAGAGATATTATATTTGGTTGCTATGATTACAGTGACAAAGACTGCATTTTTTCTTATTAATTTAATTTAAATTCTCGCGTAGTTCCACATTCACAAGTGTAAATTCACCAAAAAAACCCTAACTTCTTTGTATTTATGAAAGAAATGGATCTTTATCTGTCTACAATTTCTTCCTCATAAAACAAAAAAAGCAATGACAACAATGAATGTATGCAATATCTTTAAAGTTTTTAAGTGAAATTATTGTCATACTCTTGTGTGGTCTTTTCTTTTATTTTATGTTGGTTTTGTTTAATTTCTGTTGGTTTTTAATGTTTTCTGCTGTTACTATGTAAACTCATTTTGAAAAAAAAAAAAAAAAAAAAATTCAAAAGAGGATTATCTGCAGCCAATCAGATGTCTCCTTCCATTTCAGCCAATCACGTTAGAGCTAGACTCGAGGCGACTGTAGCGTTACATCCTGTTACACCTGCGCACTCAATTAAGAGTTAATTAGCGTCAATCAGCAGCTGGGACATGACGTCTGGTAACGACCCTCCAAGTGTAGGTGAAAACGTAACATGTTTAACTTATCATACGTGATGAAATGTTCTTGAATGACTCGTTTTGCTAAATTGCGACGTTAGTTCAGTTAGAGACTTAATTGAAACCTGTTAAGTCGTGTAGCTAGCTAACTAACGGTGTTGTTACATAAGTTAATGAGCTTTCTGCTTAGTCAAGTAAAGTAACGTTAACATCCTGGAATGAATCAGTGAGTGGAGGAAGTATTCAGATTCTTTAAGCTACTTTCAGTAAAAGTACCAATAGCACACTGAAAATACTCCACTATACAAGTAAAAGTCCTGAATTCAAAACCTTACTTAAGTAAAAGTATGTCAAAATGTAGGCTACTAAACGTTTTGAAAGTAAAAGTACTCATTGTACAGTAAAATGTTCCCTGTCAGTGTTTTACTATTATATATATGATGTGTCTTTAATTAATATTACTGCTGCATTATTGTGTATGTTGCATTTTACTGCTATAGATGTTTAAGGTTGTGCTAATTTTTTGTTACACTTTGTTTCGCTCTTTTTTTACTGTGTTAGCTGATGCATCTTGTTTTTTTTGCACTATCCCCTTTGCTGCTGGACACTGCAAGTTTCTCCACTGCGGGACTAATAAAGGAATATCTTATGTTATCTTATACAGTAATGCATCATATTCTAAAGGATCATATCATGTCCTGTGAGAGCCACCTATCTGTAAAAAGTAAACTTTTCATGATCTCAGAAAAACAGCCCTGTTTTCAGCTTTGTGACAATGCATTTTCTAAATGATCCAAGAGGGGTTTAAAATAGTTTACTCCGTTTAAGAAGTAGGAGATTTTCCTCAACACATAAAGGAACACTTCATCCTACAGTTTATTACAAACATTCAAATTCACCAAATCTGGAGATACATGGTTTTCACTGGACAGGAAGGGTATGATTAATTGTAATTTGTAATCTGTAGTAACTAAGTAACTAAAGCTGACATAAAAATGTAGTGGAGCAAAATGTAGACCTACAATATTTTCCTCTGAGATGTAGTAGAGTAGAACTATAAAGTGGCATAAAATGGAAATACTCAAGTAAAGTATCTCCAATTCAGTACTTGAGTAAATGTTCTAAGTTACATTCCGCCACTGGAATGAAGTTGGCGTAAGTGAAAATAAAAATGACTGTTTGACATGTTTGACAGGGGCTTTTCGTCTCAAGCCGAGGCAGCGGAACGGGCTTTTGTGCAGCCGTTGGTTAGGGGGCTGTCCCCGCCCCCAACCGCATCATTTGAAGTGAGTGGAGAGCAGTTAAGGCTGGAGCCAGGGTCATCACTACGGTACCTCCCAATACCAATACTAGTGTGAGGCAAGCCACGAGAAGGTAATGCATTTCATTCACTTACACATTTAACGTGTTATTCCTACATTTGGTAGTACAACAATATTAGTCCTGTAGATGTGAGAACATCTGATATTTGAGCTCTCCCTCCATTTCACAAAGTGAAGTTGACGTTAGGCGTAAGAGTTTTTCAACAATACAATACCACATAAATTCATATATTTCTGGATTTCTATTACATTTATTTAAACCAAGAAATATTTGTGTATCTTTGAAATACATTTGTGAACCTTCTATTTTTTATCATTTATATATACATCACGAAATACATGTGTGACTCATCTGATTCCACATGTAGTGGTCATTTCCTGCCATTTTCAAACTGAATATTTGGACTAAATATTTGTAAATTTCTCTTAAACTATCAACCAAAATCAGTCTCAGAATAGACCAGAATCATGCTTCATTTTATATCTCCAACAACTAGTTTCAATATCTGTTAACAAGGTTCAGGATTATGGAGAGGTGGCAGGTCATCTCATCATCTAAAGTTGGTTAGTTACACATCCTGATACTAAAGCCATTTCTTACCTTAGTCAATGTATGACTGGCATAGTCACTGTCTAAATAATTGTGGTAATTGTTAAAAGCTTGGTCTATGTTACACAGCAACTCTGTAAATGTTTATTCTCCCCATTGTGTATGACACAGGCTGCTGCTTCCCTCACCATTCACACACCAACCTGTTCATGCCAGGAAGGTTACCCCAGAAGTAGCGGGCGCGGTGGGCAGCGGACACTTCCTTGGCATCGATCATCACCGGGTTGCACTGAAATCAAAGTAAAGCAGAGGAGAAGACATAAGGTAAGATGCTGTTTTACATACAGTATATTACTAAAATCAAGAGCAGAATATTTTAGCTGACCAGGTAATCACATGACAAAACACAATATGTAGAGCAAAAGGCAAGTACACTGGACATAGCACGTTAAACTTATTACATCAAGATAAAGAGAGTCGGTGCTCCCTTCTCATGATTTGTGTCTAATTAGTGCCACAAGGGGGCATTCATAAACCATCAATCCTTGCGTCACTGGTGTCACATCATACTGTATCTAGAAGTTATGACTAGTTATGACCATGGAGGATTAGATAAATCTTTAGCGGACAGAGAGAAGCTGACCTCTAAAAAGCGAGATATGTCCCTCTTATCGCTGACACCCATGGCAACCACGTTTTCAAAGAGCCAGAAGAAAGGCCGGTTCTCCCCCTCCTTCGGCCGAGCCTCGTGGAGCAGCCTGTAAAACTCAAAGAACAGGCGTCCGGTGCCCTCTGTGGGACAGAAACAGTCATTGAACAGTGTTGTTAGTAGAGTAAGGGGCACATACTGATGATACTTTGGTGATTTATCTATTCAGATAATCAACTTGTTGGCATTTGACAGGATCTTGATCCAAAACAACTTCACAAATAAAGTCATAACAATGAACAGTGAACCTACCAAAAAGACCTTTCCTAGCAGGATTGACTATAGAGAGGTCATTGCATGGGCTTCCTCCAATAACTAGGTCAAAAGGACCCCACTCCTGTATCTGTATACAGATAAGATACAGAGTCAGAAACACAGAGTTAAAGACAAGAGACAGTATAGATACGGATAAGTTGTAAGATAAAGTGATCCAGCATTTCACTCCAACAAATACTGTTGAAAAAAATAACCATTTCAGTTCCACTTGTAGAGTCTGGTGGTCTTTATCGTGTTCTAATCTTCTCCTGTATGACTTTATGCACTTTGGTAATGGGGCAGGGTGGCAACATTTTTGTTTTTCTCTTGAAAGTATTGGCCAGGAATGATGTAATATGATGTCAGTGAACTGTGCAGTATATCCAGCATGTTAAGGAACCTTGATAGTCAGGCATAAGGGAGACTACAAATGTTCTATTTGGGAGGGTTAAGCCGCCCACACATGATCAGTGGTAAAATCGCTCTGCGCTGGCTGTGCCATTGTTTTCCTATGGGGAGAGCGGTGCCGCCCGACTAGGTGAAAGCACTACCCTTGGCATGGCGCACTGCTCAAAATTGACACCGATCGCTGCGCTCAAAACTGAAATTATTTCAACTTTGACCTCGATTGCCGCTGAACAGCTGCGACTTTTGTTGTTTCTTAGAAACAGTGAATGGCGTTCCTTATCATGTGAAGGCAGCTTTAGGGTCCAACTCTCTCTGGTTCTCCTAGTGTTGGATAAGGAGACCCACTGCTGGGTCTCATGCAGGAACATTTTTGTATTCTTATGCTAAACTTTTAAATTTTTCGGTGAGTTTTTCTCATTCGTCAAACATCAAACTCTCTTAACTGCACAAACTTGTCATAAATCGCTTGTTTCAGTCTGCTGAGTGCCACCTCTTCATGAGGAGGTGCACGTTTGTGATATTTGATCATTAGCACCCTTGAAACTGCTATTTAAGGCTACATATTCATCTCTGTTTGTGGGCAAGATTTATTAACAAAAAATGTTATTTCACACCGCGGAGCTTTAAGTCCTACCGTCAGAAATCCCCAAACAAATTTAGCCATGTCAGTACAGCATGAGGTTTGATGCTAAACAACGTCTTTCTAAAGCAAAGCGGTCCGTGCAAACATCTGTACATTATTATCAGAATTTATAGCAGGGAGAACATATAACGTCCTCATCGGGGGTACCTGCATGTATGTTGGAGCCCTGTTTTGTTTGTAGTTTTTACATTAAAGCCATTTCTAATATAGTTTTAACGACACCAGAGCTTCTTAAGGCATGGACACACATTAGGACTCGAAGGACTTTGGGCGTTGTCGCTGATCAGATCAAGCTGGACAGAGTCTGTTTCAGTGTGTGTCGGTTGGATGTTGACAGTCAGGAGATAAATGATACAGTGTGTGGTGTTGAAAAAGTGGAATACTTTGTCCTCAGATTCAGACGCTGCCCATTGTTCTCTCATTATGATGTTTTAAACATGTTTCATAACCTGTATCTCACTAGAGTTTACAGTCCGTATTGCTTTCATGTCTCCATTCACCATCTCATTCAAATATTGCATTTTTCGTCTATCTGTTTCCCTTCTTCTACACAGATTTTCTTTTTGATGAATGTGTGTTTCTGTTTTGGTACGGGAACATGAAAGAATTCATATTCCTGCAGGATTTCTGTAGTTGCTTAGCAAGACATCTGTAATCATAGCTAACTATCACTCATTGTGTTGTCCCTGTATTTACTCAGTCGTTCAACATGTGCTCATTTCCCACATTTAAGACAAAAACAATATCTGTGCATGCATAAAACAGTAGTAGTTAGGCAAAACAAACTCAAAGAAGAAAATCAAACTCACGTGTTTGCGTGTGACGTTCCTCACATCGCCAACATACATGATGCGACCCTGATGCCTGACGATACCTACAGTGATGGAGTCTTCGCACACTTCAGAAGCTACATAGCGATCCACTTGGATGCCAAGTTCTTTCAGCACCAATAGACCTGCAAAGTACGGGGGTCAAAGGTCAGACAGAACATAGACAGCTGAGGACACCAAAACCAATAAACTGTGCGCGATAAATAGCAAAAACTGTTGTGTAGTTCTGATTTAAAAACAAATCATATGCTGAGTAGTACTGAAAATGACCACTCAAATCCTCCATTTAAGAGTATATGTCATGACACATATAAGTCAGCTAAAAGGATGACTTTCATTTTACTGAGACCAAAACAATTGTGTTGCGTTTAAAAAAAGAAAGAGGGCATTTGGTGTAAATCAATACAAACGGAACATTTCATACAGACTTTGGCTACGTTCACATTGCAGGTCTTAATACTCAATTACGATGTTTTTTTGCCCAGATCTGATCTATCTGCGTCGACTGTTCACATTCATGTTTGAAGTAACCCGTATCTGACGCCAGTGTGAACAGATCTCTGCCCTGAAATGCCTCACATGCAACCAATAATGTCACACACAGGGGACTGCTGTCCGACAGCCCATTGGTTTGGAAATACACACTGGCGTTGTTGGAGTCCAGGGACTGCCAGACTCTGTTAACATATTGCTCAATTTAACAGATGTGGGTTCCCCGATACACAGATGAGACTCCTAAATCATTACATATGACTTTGTATGACTCCTAAAGAAAGACTTTTCATTTTAGATGATATTTAACTTTAACAGCTCTTCTGTGAACTAAGTTAAATAAACTAAAGACATCCCGAAACACCGCCAGTCTGCACGTCCACACAATTTTGTAAAACATGAAGAATTTATCACATGAACTGAGTGAATTGTGAAAAGCCTCCACTCCAAACCTTCATTAACATGTTGTTAAATTTAATGGAGCCGAGCTTACCGGTAAACATCTACTCCTTCAAAAAAGGTAATTTAGGATTTCTTACGACTCGTAAACAGACACTCATTCGAACTCATTCTGTGAACATGATTCAACATAATTCTGTATTTAATTTAGCTGCATGTAAAGTGAATAAACGGGATGTTTCCCAGATGAATTTTGTCTGCCTTAACGACGCAGTTTACACATTTTTAGAACTGCTGATTTATTAAATCAGAGTTGTACCGAGTGAAACATGATGGTGAATTTAGCAGAAAAAATCTTTTTGTCAGGTAACAAACATTATCAGTGTCAGTGCCTGTTCTCACAGCGGTCGTATTGCGAGTGATCGGATATGTATCGGATTTGGGACATACATAAGTGGCCCAGATCTGATTTGGATAAAATCAGATTTCTGTGTCCACACCGCTGAAAAATTCCGGTCTGTGTCACATGAGGGCAATAAAAATCTGATTTGGGCCACATTTGCTTGTAATGTGAACGTAGCCTTTGATTAGAGAGAGGGGACTCAATTCTTGTCTCACCTGTTGCTATGCCGTCAAATAGCGACAGGACACGAACGGGCTTCCTCATCTCCGTCATGACTGGGGGGTAAACCTTTGGTGCATCCTGAAATACAACAGAGAGAGAAGGAGAGAGAGGGAGGAAGAAAATGAGACGCACAGGAAAAAAAGACTCCTCGCCTCAGTGAGACAGTTAGTGGGATTTATAGCCTTAAAAGTCCATTACTCACAAAATCTTGGTCATGATTATTTGCAAAGAAGTGCTGGAGACGGCTGGGCCAGTCAGTACGACGCCCCAGTAGACCAAACGCGTCCTTCTGACCACACATGTAGCAGTTCCACGGGTCCTCTTTGATAGCTGCGTGGGCTGCTCCTTGACCGACAAGGAGGTCGACGCACTCCACACAGAAACACCTGGACACGGGCCAAGAGGTTAATCAGTACAAGTGATGATATATCTACATAGTATCTAGTAGAAGATTCAATTTTGTTGTCCAAAAATACATTAGTGAGCCTTGACGTTGCATCGCGTGACATGTTCCTTCATTACAATAAGCAATTATTTGAGTCAATCCCACAAACACAATCCTGCTGCTGTAAATTCTATGCAAGTTTCCAACAAATGTACAATTTACTCCTGTCTTTGTAATTTGCATAAATAACAGTTCCCCGCTGTTTTATCTGTTTTAAATTAAGCTTTTTAAAAATGAAACTATATAGTGGCTCCTCCAGTCCGCATGTCGAAGTGTCCTTGGGCAAGATACTTAACCCCAAATTGCTCCCGGAGGCTGTGCCATCGGTGTGTGAATGAGTATTTAGATCAGATCCTGATGGGCAGGTTGGCTCCTTACATTGGCAGCCTCTGCCATCAGTGTATGAATGTGTGTGTGTGAATGTTGGCATGTAGTGTAAAGCAGTGGTCGGAAGAATAGAAAGGCGCTATATAAATGCAAGTCCTTTTACCATTTACCAAGTTATCGGTAGGGCTTGGGGCTGAGAGCCACAGACGGGGAAGTGAAGTGTAAAATGTATTGAGGATTGGTTTAAAGCATTGTTGGTTTCTGTCTTTTCATGGGTTGACGATAAAGAAAAACAGAGTATCATAAGGCTTTAAAATAAGGTGTATGAGAAATGATTGACCGCTCTCTCCTCTCAAAATCAGTAAATCAATCGGAGATCAGAAACACGCAAGCAAGTGCAGTATTAGTCTTCGTTTTACATCATAGAGTTTTTGAGAGGCGATGAGTTATCATCCAAATATCATCCAAATGCAATGCACAGCGGACCATTGTTTGCTGATTGGTCCAACATGTGACAGACGAGGCTCAAACTGTTCTCAGTGGTATTTTACGAGACTTAAATCTCGTAGTCTGTGTGAGGATACTGCATCAGGCTTTATAGTTAACAGTGGTCTATTCAACGGACATACAGCCACACTTTAAATAATATTTGTGATCTTGTAATAGTGTCTACTCCTATAACCCTTAAATGTGAAAATAAACTTGTGCCAGTCCTTTCATTTAAATCATAAGTCCATTTCCATCCAGCTATCTTTATGCGCATTTTTAAAAATTGGAGTGGAAATGCCAGAAATGTGTTTGAGGTTTGTCAGGCGCTCTTCTTTTAATTACATCATCTCGTTGCAGCCTCTTCTTCTGCAGCAGTTTAATGTCATCTGACTGGATAATTACCGCCATAAACAGTTTATCTCGATCCATTCAACTCCTACTATTTGCATAGCAGTAATGGATGGAAACGCGCATCAATTTGCATTTTCTTTAGCTGATTTTCAGGAAATTCAGTTAACCATACACTTTAGATACTATGACACTGCCAACCACAACACACACATACAGCATATCGCTTCTTTGTGCAAAATGATATACATTTACACTGATGATGAAGACATTGTGGCTTTTGTGGTTTCTATCACCACCTGCCACCTTCCTTACCAGGGCTGCCTCCTCTTTGGTTGTTTTGGTCTTAGTCGACTAAGATTTATTTGATCTGTAAATCATTTTTTAATGCTTTTTCATGCTGAATAACTTATTTACAAGAAGCAAATTAGCACATCTCTGGTAAACACAAGATTTAAAGTGGTGCTTTTGTGTGATTCTTTGTGGAGAAACTCAGTTTTACAGATTTGTTGCTTAAATCAACTAATCGACTAGTCGTCAAAATGAGAGTCAGTCGACTAAGAATTTCTTTGGTCAAGGACAGCCTCATACACGACACAGTAGAACCCAGCAGAAATCTCACCGACAGCAGTTGTGGTTTCCGCACATGAGCACCTCTCGTCCTCCGCAGCAGATAGTGCAGTACGACTGGTAGCCGTCGTCGTCATATTGATATGCACATTCTAGGAAGCAGTTCTGTGAAAAGGAGAAAAAACAGCAAGCAGTTTGAGATATTTAAAACCCAAACTTTCCTGGGGTCAGATCAGGCGCTGCTTGAAATATGCTCAGTTTATTATTAGCTTTGAAAGGAGCTGTGAATTTTTACGACACAGTAGTTGGAGTTGAGTCCCAGACTTTTAATGACCTCTATCACAGCTTACCTTACAGCTCTGGCACATTCCCCCAGCAAACAGCGGGTGCTCAAGGCTAACGTTCAGACTTCCACAGGAGATACAGATGTCTGGAGAGAGAAGTGCAGTATGTCAGTATTTAACAGAGGGAGATCAGAGCGGTGTGAACTTCACACTTCAATGAAATTATTTGAACAGCTGTGACAGAGGTGAAGATCTAATGAGCTTAGCTGGTACATTCGGAGAGATGTCACAAGAGAGCCAGTAAAGCATGGAAATATTATTTCTACATCTTGAATCTTTTATAGTTTTATCAACACTGACGCATACATTTCTGCTGCTTTGCTTGTCAACAACAAGGGTAATTGCAATACGTCTAGGTGTTCATCCCCCTAGAGGCCCCTGCGGTGCTGCTACAAGCTAGAGGGCACATCACTTACCCTCTATGCTGCGGCACTTTTGTCTCACTTCATGAACAAGCCGCTCTGAAAATACAACACGAGACACCAGATGAGAAATGTAGGTTAAGAAAATCAACACTCGACAATGAATTTGTGAGGTCAACGGTTCGAAATTTGTCTCCTTTCAACCTCCAATTGTAGTTTAGTTATTTTAGTTTATTTATTCACATACTGTACATTAAAAGAAAAAAAATAACATAACTACAACTATCACTATGCAACCATCGGTGGAAATATTATCGATTAATTGTTGCAGCTCTAAATCAAAAACATGTTTGTGCAGAAATATATACAGTAAATCATTTTAATGTAAAAGCCAGGTTAAGAAGTTGGAAATCAGAATTCTTTTTTTACAAGCTTTTAAAAAGGAACTGAAATTAGACTTTAATGTTCCTGAGAATACAGACTGCAGCTGATGACTATTTCTGTTTTGGTGGTTGTGAAAGGTACTAAATGCATTAAATTACTAAAAAAAAAAACGATTTAATAGCCACGTATAAACTGCACATTTGCAGTGCTCCCTACACAAAGTTAAATTTAAAGAAATATCTACTGTAAATGTCACTTTTTTGCAACAACCTGAGGTTTCTGATGTTTTCAGCAAATATAATATTAAATGTCAATTTACAAACAGTCACATTATTTATGTAAATTAGTAATCACAAAGGCCCCAAAAATGACCCCTGTGGTACACCAAATTCTATGCAGAGCTAATATCGTAAAAGTAAATGTTAAAGAATACATTTTTGGGTCCAGTTTTGCATTAAATCCATCATGGCTACTTGTTTTTCATGTAGGTAAGATTGAGCATTATCGCCCCCAGCAGTACAAGTAAAAGGTACATTAAAGATACTTTCGTTGACTTAACGGCCTCTGGTGTCGCTGTTAACAAGCATTTCTGATTCTTACAAACAGTCCCTTTAATATATGAGGTGATGTCCATGTTGTTATGCAACACTAACTTATAGAGAGAGCATTCATTTGATTAATTATAAATCAATAAGTAGCATAAGAGTTACAAGGTGCACATAGAATGCAATAACATGAATGGACAAACAGAGAGAAATGAAAGAGCAATGTAAAACCATTGTACTAATAATAGCAATAGCTTTTCTAAAATTAGGCTACACCGATACTGGCGTCTGTTATCTCTGTATTGTTATAATCAATAAAGCGTGTTTGGGAATAAACTCAAACAAATATCTATTTATAGTCTTTGGAACAGCCTGAGCCTTTTTGCCTCGTCACATCACTCACTTCCACCTTAAACCTGCCACTGTAATGGACCTCGTGTCCACACACTACTTCTCCAGCCACTTACTCTGCTGCGTGAGTCCACCCCATGGGGAGGAATATAGAGTTCATGACTCCTATTTAACCTAATAAATGAGGCACCTTACCTCGTGTCCTCTCATCAATGATGTCCTTGACCTTGGGTTTCTCTGCTGTGCTTTTGCGAGGCTTTTTGGCTGGAGGAGGCGTATAGGCTGCTGCTTCAGGCTCCACCCACATCTCAGGGTAAACCTCTTTGTATGGGTTACGCTCCTCTGGGGTGCACAGCATGTCAAATAATTAATATCACAGGCCACATTATGAATAAATCACGTACTTAATTACAGAAATAAGAGAATTAAGACTCCCAGTTGCTGGCAACAAACTTAGACAAAAGTCCAACAATTCAAGTTTCCTGATATTGACTTCCTGTTACCTTCCGGTGGCTCTAAAGCCTTGGGTCCAGTGGGCTGAAATCCTGTCATAGCCCAGTCAATCATCTGCTTGTTCAGCATTTCCACTGATTTGGAGGTTTCTGTCTCGTCACTGTCGGGGCAGGCCATGAAGGCTTTGCCTGCCCGGCTGCTAGCCGCCTGCCAACACATAAAAATCATTTATGACTGAAGCTCTTCCTCAATATACGTACAGAAATAATCATCTACTAAATGATTCAGTGTGGGCAATGTCTCGACATTTATTCCTCATGTAAGCATTTATTTTGAAATTACATTTACTGTCTGCCTGTGCTGATTACACTGAATTTCAATACCATTTGTATGGTTTTATGGACAGTGCACGTACAGCCTCTGGCTACAGATGCTCAGGAAAGACTTAAAGGAATAGTTCCACATATTGGAAAATACATCCTACGATTTATTGCAGAGAATTAAATAAGAAAAAGTTCCAGTACTGGTTCCACGCTAGCTGCTTGCCCCTATGCAAAACTAAGCTAATTGTCTGTTGGGTAGACATATCAATCGTTTCGTCTAACTCTGCAGGAAAGTGCATTTCCCAAAATGTCAAACTATTGTTTTAAAGGCATGAAAACAAAATGTACGGTGCTATCGCCCAAATGGCCTGCATGAGTGTATTTATGTAACTGTATTACTGCAGCTAACTAAAAAAATGCATTGCATTGCAACTGCATTCTGGTGACTTTTAAAGAATGAAAATAACAAAATAATAAGTACGTATGTTAAATACTTTTAATTTTACTTTTAATTGTCAGGACAGAATACAAAATAATTTGCCCCCCTGGCGTGAATCTCTGGCATAAACTAATAACCCACGGCACGTGCATGTCAGGAAATGACATTTGATGTAGCTGTATTGTTGTACGGGTGGAAACACTAGACTTTTAGAGTCATAGGACTTATACACGCTGTACGTTAGAGACGGAAATGGAAATTAATTTAAAATAAACTGATGGTTTAATGTAGGATTAGGATACTGGCCTAAAGTGGTAAATATAATTTGTTTTACTCGGAATCGTGAGAGCAATTTCTGCCCCTTGATTACGTTTTTTAGGAGCATTCTGAGATTTCTTGGGGCATTTTCGCCCAAACCCCCTTAATTTATGACACTGACTGCAATTATATAATGTCTGAACCAACGAGCTCAGTGTTTTTGTGAGTGAACGAGGCTGTTAAGGATCATCTAAACTGATAGTAAGGTTTTGAAACCCATTGCTCTTCTACTCACCTGTAGCACCTCATAGATGGCTTTCTTGTACATGGGCTGCTTGTTGTAAGTTGGTTGGTGAAAGGCATTACTGAAGGAACTTAAAGGCATGAGTTTCTCTACACAAACCTGTAAAAACACACAGAAAACTATGTTATTGTTTACTTCACATGTTAGAAAAATGGTGTTGTTGAGGTAAAAAGTGTTTGGAGATTGAAGACTTTTTATGTTCATACTGGAAAAGAGCAACTAGTTGAGCAAATGGAATAAAAAAAAAAAAGCTCATTATAAAGTGTGTGGTTGTCACTATAAACAAAAGGCTGTTTTGCCTAATTTCTGGTGAAAAAAAATAAAATAATCACCTGACAGCAATATTAACGTTGGCTCTGAACACTCACCACTGAGAATTTTCCGTCTCCAAACCACATGACCCATCTGGTTCCCTCAGCGGCTCTGCTCCGTCCCGTCATCCACCAGGATACAATGCGGCCTGGCCACCACGAGAACCCTCGAAGCTTCCCCCAAACCAGCTCGCCGATGCCAAAACCACGCTCGTCCTGTAGCCAAAATAAAGGACAAATCATCCGCTCTGTATTAACTTCTGGGCGTAATGGTGAAACCGTTTTTAAACACTGTCTGTTTCAGTTTGTTTTTCTTTGGGAGGGTAAAGTCAAGTCAATATTATTTATATATATTCAAGCCCAATATCACAAATTTGCCACAAGGGGGTTTTACAATCTGTAGATCAGATAAGGAAAAAGTCCCCAAAAACACTTTAACAGGGAAAAATAATAAAAGAAACCTCAGGAAGAGCAACATCCCTCTCTCAGGATATAAATGTCAATCACCCTGACAAAATTATAGATAGATTGTAAACATATATGAAGAATATGGATCAGGGAGGACGTCGAGCAACTTCCTGGTGCCACTAAACAGATATTTTGGGCAAGCGGGCAATCCTTTTGAGCCCTGAATTATGTGAGAAGAGTTTTATAAACGGATGAATAAAGCCTGTACAAATTTGGAAAATTTACTCAAGTGACGTCCCCCTTTATATATTCAGAAAAAAATTAACACTACATGATGGTATGTATATATTTAGTATATGGCCAAAACTATATAATGCTGCCATTGACTGAAATATACAAACCTACCATGAAACACAAACAACATAATGTTTAATAATGTCATTTTATACACATTGCGTTAAGGCTGACACCGTTGTGAAAACACCTGAAGTGAATAAATTCCCAAATGGCTGCTTTACTCGACACCTTGGCCTTAAACTAAATCCATTTTCTCTGTTGCAAAATCCTGTTAGTCTACAGCCGGACATTAATCAGTGTGAATCATTGTTATCTTACCTCATACTCAGGCTCAGTGTCTGCAGGTTTGAGGGACGTCTTGTCTCCACCTCCGATGGCGACGGGCTCAGGTGTCGTGGCCACAGTAGGGGAAGCGGGGTCAGTAGGCTGCTGCTGCTGAGGCGGCTGCTGATGCTGTTGTTGTTGTTGTGGCAGCGACGGCTGTGATTGCTGTTGATACTGAGGCTGTGATTGAGTGTGCGACTGAGGCTGAGGCTGCTGTTGCTGTTGCTGCTGCTGCTGCTGCTGCTGCTGCTGCTGCTGCTGCTGCTGCTGCTGCTGCTGCGGCTTTGAAGGCGATGGGTGTTTGATTATTGAGACCTCTTCTTTCTGGGTCTCTGTTTCACTCTCCTCGTGATCCTTCATCGCGTTCATCACTGACATCAGTTGGGACTTTTTCTCTGCCTGAAACACAGCCCAGTGACAGCAGCGATGAGGACAGGTCTTTTTTAGATGATGTGCCCAGTGTTTAAGGGATATTTTACCTTTCTATATTTAAACAATTTTATATTTATATAAAAAGAATACTCTTCCAATTTAACAAAAAATTCTCAAATCCAAGTGTTAATACAAATAGCTGTATAATAACTTTGCACAAAGATGTAGTGTACAGTAAAATATAAAAGAAATGATGATTTAAAGAACAAAAAATGTCTAGCCTCTCCCACTAATTAGCAAAAAGACCTTTGAAAGTAAAACTTGACAGAAAATGTTCTGAAAGGAATAGAAAGAATAAGGCCATAACAAAAGACAGGCCTAACAAACTCAAAATCCAAACAACAACCTCATAAAACCCCAACAAAACTCTAATTGTAGGCCACAATGTCCAGCTAACCATTTCTCCCTGGTTAACGCAAACCTTTGTGAAGAAGAGAAGGGTGAAATGGACGAAATGAATCCGGAAATAAGTCAAGGAGGAAGAAAGAAAGTAGTATCAAGCATTAAGTGCAATCTTTGAGTACTTGACAGTGTTCAGGTGCTATGCACACAAATTTTTACTCGAAGGTATGGAGGTTTGCTCTGCAATCAACGCTAAATAAACACGACATGGCAGGTAAAATCAGCTTTTTCTGTAAAACCAAAACAATGAGTTGAAACACGTTAAAACGTGTCATAGAGCTGAGGGGAACCGCAGAGACGGCTGATAATCCTCCATATTGATTCATGCAGCTTTATGTAGAAATGCATGCTATATGGTCATATAATATATGTAATGAATTCTACCTGTACCATGGCCATGCAGGACTCTCTCTAAAAGTGTATTACTACAAACAAGCACTTCAGATATCAGATAAAGAAATCAAAGCATTCCATCACTGCTCATCAGATGTTAAGTTGGGATGACCTAATACAATGTGTGAACTTGTGCTTGGTATACAAAATCATCCATGACCTCTATCAACAGAAGGACCGTTACTAATCGTGTCTCTGGGGGGTCTAAAAGAGGAGATTGCACTATTCCGTTGCGAAAAAGTGCCTTCAGTCAGTCAGAAGTAATTCAGAGCAGACAACTAAATACTTATAGATCTTTTGCTGCTGCTGTCTATATGTCCTGCTTGTATGCAATGTTTATATGTATACATGTCACTACTGCTTCCAACCTTTTAAACTGCATGCCTGGTTTTATGTTTATGTCCTGATGTATTTTAGGAAGCCTTTTAAGCTGCGTGCCCTGTTTTTGTTTCTGTTTCTGTTTCTGTTTCTGTTTTTGATGTATTTTAGGAAGTCTTTTTTAACAGCGCATTTCCACCTGATCCGGTGATGGAGGGTGTCTCAACGCTTTCCATTTATTTGGGGTGGGGTAGGAATGTTGCAGCAAGTTGGAGGGGGTCTATATTTGCATAAAGTTGAAAAGTTGACGCGTCCGGCTCTCGAAACTTGGACCAAGCTGTCAAACTAGGCGATATAGTTCTAAAATGAAATGAGATTCAGCTGTGGCGTAGCCTATTTGTGCATATTAGCCTGTTTTCAGAAATAGATTTTGGTGGATTGTTTAGACAAAATAACAAAACGTTTATGAGCAGGTCGTTATGTTGTTTCCTGTTTGAAACGGCGAGCAGAAAACCAGGGACCAATCGCGTGCATTCCACGATAGGGTACGTCACCGCTTGAACAGACAGTTGAGTGGAACAGCGTGTCCCCTAGCGTCCTCGCCGGACCTGGTGGACATGTAGCGTAACACCTTGGCCAGGGACTACAGATGAAAAATTAAATTTTGGCTAATTATGGCATTTTTTATACCATGTGTATTTATTAATTTGTATTGTCCCTCCTCAAGTAAATTAAACTTTAAAAATACAGTATAAATAGAGGCGGATAGCATTTGTAGTTATTCAGCTGTGCATCACAAGTTGTGCACTCTGCAGTGTAAGTGCAGAATCCTGATTGTGGGAGCCTGACAGCCTTTGTAAACATGGCTTTATCTGCGACTGTAAGGCCCATTCATCTACAGCACAGTATACAGTAACTCTATAGTGTCCAGAGCTGCCGCGGAGAGTTCACTGGGTTTGTGGTACCTGACACTGAACCGCTAGGTCGATCAGAGAGGACGAGACGCAGCCGGGACTTAAGCCTCTCACAGTAAATCCCCAACAGCTGCACTCATTCTGATGTCTCTCTCTCTCTCTCTCTCTCAAATACACACACGGTAGGACTCGCATGGACACGCATGTTAACTTTCTTCTCCTCCTTTTCTTCAAAACACGCACACACTCACAGAATATACAGTATATCTGCAGTCCCATATGTAAACACGTGTTAGTCATACTATAGGCTCCACGTGAGAGCAGCGCTGCACAGCTGTGCTTACTTTCCTTCTCAGGTTCTCAGGTCTCACACACACACTGTAAATGTCCAGAGGTGGACTGGCTGTGTGGGAAGAGGAGGAAAAAGGCAAGAAGGGGAAAGACTGAGAGAGAGTACAGCACAGTCCTCCGTCCTCTCTCCCAGTGTGACTCGTAAACAATAGCGCCTTTAAGGGGAGGTGGTGCTTAGACGGCGTGGGGAGGGGTTTCGGCGCAGAAGAGTAGAAACATGTGCTCTTCAATCAAGAGGCTCTGCTGTGGTTTATAAATATCTGTACTGTAGTGCTGGATGGATGGTTCAAAGCCCTCGGCCATATGTGTTAGGCTCCTTGGCTCCAGCGCAAGCACATTGGAGTTAGTGTTCGACAGCCTGCTTGGATGTGTGGTTCCAGATGGTAAACGGACAAAAACTAACAAATGTCAATTAAACTGCTAAATGTGTTTGGGGAGAAACAATCTGTAATCATGTTGGCAACTAAGGAGGGCAGTTGCTAGAAGAAATGGGCTGATGGAGAAAGTGAGATTTTATGAATTTACTCCAGACTGAGCTACTTCATCTCTGGTGACCAGTAATCACAAGTACACTGGGAGATCTGTAAATGGCAATAAAGCGGCTGCGCTACTGTTACTGCGCTCATATTGGTGTGTTTAGGGTCAGACTGTCTCCAGGGTTCCTTCTCCTCGGAGCCAATGAGAAAGTGACGCTGGAAATGCCAGTGGGGGGAGGAGAGAAAGTACAGTGGCTATAAGAACCAGATATTTGTCTCTGGACTTCTTCCCAGTTGTAAATGCCCCCCTTTTGGGGGCCTCACAGTGTGTGTGCAGCTCCACCAGCAAGACAGGCCCTCCGAGTCTAAAGGGGAAAATAGGAAAGGAGGTAGCAGAGACACAATGCCGTCTTTATCATTTACACACGCCTGCCCGTCACTGACAGCTCAGAAATACCACCACTTATATCCGCTGTCACGCCGCGCTGAAGACAAATACCAAAAATGACAGCAGACATACAGAGCACATGTGTTTAAACTACCTCACAGTGATCACATCTACACTTTTTCCCCTTTAGGAAAAACTATATGAATACAATGGAAAACCAAACGTAAATTACCATACTGACGTAAGCGTGGATTTTGTTATGGATAGAGTGAAAGCAGACGCTCTACAGGCCTCTGGCAGAGTGTGGAGACATGTTGGGTGCACAATAAGGGATAATCTGACTTAGAGGTCTGTGCAGCATGATACCCCGAGGGCTCAAGGGGTGACAGAGTGCACTGCGAGGCAGAAAAAAAGAGAAGATATTGGTCTCCGGGGTGTGCAGATGATACTTTAGTATCCAATCTTGGCTGTACTTGTTAACAAAAAGGTCACGTTTACAGCGTAGCATCAGTTATTTATAAGATAACAACCGCCTATTATAAAGCTGTTAACATTACGAGGGAAAGTTTCTTAGTCTCAAGAGTCAAAAGTGCAGTTGTTGAGATGAAACACCGTGATGCATAAGCCCTGAAAACTCACATGTAATACAGGGACGAAGACAACAAGCATCAAACAAATCAGACATTAGAGAAAAATGTTAAAGTAGCAGTTCAGGTGCCATTGAATCAAAACAAACCAGCAGTCTGCAGACTCTGATTAAAGGTAAAAGTTAGATGAAATAAACTGTCACTGAACATTACTTCCTCACACAACGTGACAGCGAGCCTTTGAAGCGACACAAAAGAGTTTGACCTTTGAATGCAGTAGTCTCTCATGCGCAACAGGCAGGAGAAGCGCAGCGGGGACTGTTTTGTGTAATTGTTTGATGGATTATACAGTGACATATGTCTTCAGCGCAAAGACCTAAGCTTATCTGCTGAGCGGGAACAAATGGTAAAAAACGTCCTTAAGTCACGACAGGTGTAGGTAACTCAAGATGCCAGGAATCCTGCACAAGCTGATCCCAAACCTTGAAAAAATACAGTCTGAAAACGCACAAGTGTCAGGTTGTGTTGTGCAGCGATGTGGCCACTGCATTCATTAGCCTGATTTTAGTACAGATCCCTACAAAGGCTGTGTATTTCATGAGTGGCCTTGGGGGGTCACACCCAAATAGGCCATCTGGTTCTCATTGTATTGCGTCCTTTTAAGAGATAATTAGGAATATTACAGAGTCAGCCATGAATACATAAACAGAATTCCCCATGAATCCACAAGTGGAGTTGTTAAAAAAGCTCCCTGAGGAGGCTGCTCGGCTTCCTCCAAAAGCCCTTTAAAATCTTTTCAAGTTGTCAAATAACTCTTCTTATTGTAAATCCGTGACCTGAGTCAAACAGAACAAAGTACACAATGACAGGAAGGAGAGAGATTTGAGGCCTACACAACAACTTCACCTTTTTCCCAGTTAAATGTTATGTAACGTGAAATCACGGTGGCTCACAAAACAGCAGCATTCTTGAGGTAAATATATCTGACCTAAAAAAGAAAATGATGCCACTCTGACATTTCTAGGCGCTGCTATGAAACAGGAAATAGTTTCTGCACGTATTCCCCCCACGGGAAAAAACTTTTTTCATACAAGCAACTTTTTTCCCAAACACGGCTAAAGCTCACTCTTCCTCTTTTTAAAGAGACGGTTTCCCTTTAAGCCGTGCAGAGCAGATGGTCCACGACAACTCTCGTGGAAAATACCTGAAGTCAGCATATTCCCCCCTCGCTGTAAGCAGGCTAATCAGACATGCACACTATCCCTCCATGTTATCAAACAAACAATGCAGTGCACATACCCATACACACCAGCGCGCAACCCTCATAATCCAGTGTGGGGCTTGAGTTTTTTTCACCCCCACTCTCAGGGTAGAAGAGATCGCTTAAAAAAAGAAAGCATGAACATTTCTTTGTCTGGGAATTCAGGGTCAGGTGATTGCCGACAGGAATTCTGGTTGGCTAGAGAGGACTTGCAAAATGTTGGCAGCGAGCCAAGAGGCTGTCTTGCAAGCAGGGCTGGAAATTTGCTGCAAACCTCATCTTCACCCTCATATCCATAGCACAGAGTTCATTTCCATAGTTGGGGGAGGGGTCAGGAGAAGAATGGGGGAGGGAAACGGAGAGGGAGAGACGGAGAAGTCCACTGTAACACAAGGCACATGAAAAAAAAAAAGAGAGAGATCCTGGAGAAGTGCAAGACGGCAGTAACCCTTTCAGCCACCATGTCCTCCCTGCTGCAGAAACATGCAAAAGCTCTGTGTCAAGAGCAGAACTAAAACTAAAAGCTATGCATCATATTATTCCACAGGAAAGAGCTTTGATGCCAAAACAAATCGGTCTTTGTGCAAATTATATCAAAGCTTGCATTACGCCACATGAAAAAAAGGGGAAAAACAGGCATACATAGAATTTGCATCTTGCAAATCCCCTTAAACCTCAGCTTTGTAGAGCTACTTGTTCAAGAAAATCCACCTCTGTTTGGTGAACGTGAACTGCCTACTTGCCTCGTATTTTACGACATTTCACTTGTGGGACCCCGGCATGTCCTGCTAATTTGGCAATATTTCCTCCCTGGAGACGTTTTTATGGCCGCTCTCCGAGCCCTCTCCAGAGTGGAGCGGAGGGGGGCGGGGAGGCAGAAGAAATGGAAGACCCCATGTTGATACTACGGAGACTCCTCATTATGTAACAGATGAAGTTGTACTACATCACATTACTACCAGGAGTCATATTTTACATGACTAAGTAATGGGCAACGTCGGGAACTTCTTCATATTTATAGGATTTAACATCATGCTGCATTAGGAGCTTCTATTAAAGGAACAGTGTGTGACATTTCGGGGGATCTATTAGTAGAAATTAAGTATAATATTCGTAACTATGTTTTCTTTAGTGTATAATCACCTGAAACTAAGAATTGTTGTGTTTTCATTAGCTTAGGGAGCGCGTCCTCTTCACGGAGTTCCCCATCTTGCACCGCCATGTTTTTACAGTAGCCCACAACGGACAAACCAAACACTGGCTCTAGCGAGAGTCTTTCACGTTATTACACCGTAGTTCTCCGACACGCTTGTGAAACTGCGGTAACGTGAGCCGCAGAGTGCAAAACCGTGGTACCGCCAGATGCCATATGACTTCCGTTGCTCCTAATGCCTAGTTCGCACTACATGACTTTAGCCCTGATTTTCGCTCGCCAACAGTTTTTGGAGCTCCCCGACAAAAGCCCCTGATCAGAGGCAAATCGGCGTTGACTCCCCGCTCGCACATCGGTGTGTGAACTGCTCAAAGACGTGAGCCAAGAGGCTCACCGACACTCACTAATGCCTCGCAGACACATTCCAGATATCGAGCAGGCTAAATATCTGGACCTGTCAGGGACTCCGGCCACGAGCTACAGTCAATGAGAGAACAGGACACGGGTTGAGGGGAAACCCAGGGGAGGAGGGGTCGCCTGTAACAATAGGAACTTACTGTATGTGTTGCATTTGTAACACGGAGCAAAGTTGTTGTTGCACCTAGAGGAATAAATCGTCAAAAAGAGTGTGGAAATAAACATGTGCCAACTACAACATCAGCAATGTGTCTCGCACTTGAGGTCACTTATTGTGTATTTCTTGCGTGTTTTCGTGACAAAACATAGTTTGGAGATGACATCTGGGATTCCTCCTGGTGAAAGATCTTGTAGTGTCACCGGTAAGGCATGTAGTGTGAAAACCACAATGACTTCAAGACTCCTGATTACAAGACAGAAAGTCATGTAGTGTGAGCTTAGCTTAAAGTAACGTTATTATGGTAAGGATGGCATGACGGTTTTGAACTCGGTGGCTCACGTTACCGCAGTCTTGTAAAGGGAGGAGTGAGCGGAGGGGTACTCAGTCGGTTTTAATCTGCAACCACACTCCTAAATGCCGCCGAATCCTACACACTGTACCTTTTAATGGTCCAAAAGGAAATCAGAGCTTGGATAAGTTACCACATTTGCTGAGAAGTGCTGTGTGATCACTCTGAATGCAGTAAAAAATACCAGTTTGTTGACAAAGCAAGGTCCATAATTTGGTAGCTTCACATCGAATCACAAGATCATCATGAGTAGATGGAGTTTGCTCAGTTGTCATAGAGACATTTCAATATCTCTGAATACCTAAAGGACTTCTAGTGTTCTTGACCTTGGAAAGTTGACAAAACAAAGTTCAGTAACTGAAATAAAACTTGTGGTGAGATTGTTCTGTCAACTACTGTTTCCGAGGTCGAGAATGAACTTTTTATTATTGCTCTACATTGGTTACTGTGCTACTTTCCATCAAAGAAATAGTCTCAATGAAATTGGGAAGGAAAAAAGCAGTCAGAATGGTGCAAATCTAAATTTACAGCAACATTTTCATCCGGGAACCATGAACCATGTGGAGGCATTTTCCTCTGCTACAATAGACAAGAACAAAGTCAGGAAATGCAGGAGCTAACTGAGCCAAAGGCCCTGGAAATCCACTGAAATAAATGGTACCTTCATGAGATATCAAATGACCCATCAAATACACTTGGCCGTTAATGCACCACAAGCCCTATCTTTGGCAGCTTTAGTCCACGCCTGACCCTGTAATCTACGGTGGCTGGGGTACTCACCTCCGTCTTCCACTTGGCCAGCCACTCCTCTCTGGTCCTCTTGCTAATGTAATAAGGGTCACCAGCCTGGAAGGTTATTCTGGGCATGGGCCTCTGACGAAGGCTGATCTCCCAACCAACTCCCCTCCTGCCTCGACCTGCCTGTTTAAGGTGTTAAAAAACAAAAAAGTTAGCTACTTGTTTTTGATTTTTCGCTCATAAGGAAGCATCCAGATTTGTTGTAAATCTGTGCTTCTGATCTGTCTTATGAGACAGACTCTGGGTGATTAATTTGTGTTTGAGGCGATGGGGTTGTCTGATTTCTAAAAAGAGGATGACTCACATGTTGGTGTGCCGTACGGTGCCATCAGCTTGTGATTGGTCAGGCAGCAAGAAGTGATGCCACAGTGTCTAATCACAACTCCCTGGCAACAGTCCCAAGGTCATCAGCACCAACTGATACAACAAGCTCCCAAGTGTATTTGATATTTCAAATCTATACACCATTAGGTACCATTTCTTTCACAAGTCCAAAGGCAAGAGAACTACTCAGTTTTTCTGGACCTTGAAGATGAGCGACTATGCAAAGCTTCTAGTCTAGCAATGGAGCAAATACAGTTTACATTAAGTGCATGCTCTTTGTGGGAGAGTAGGTGGGAAAAAAAGTTTAACAATACACAGAAATAAGCTTGAAGGAATAGTTTTATATTTTAAGAAATGCGCTTGTTCACTTTTCTTGCTGAGAGTTAGATGAGAAGAGGTGCTGGTTGGAGGTTTTTGGGCCTTTCTCAAACCGGACCCACTATGTGACGGAGTGAACTGTGTTTGTAGTCACACTCACAGCTGAAGCTGAATGAAGCACCCTTCTTTAAGGAGGTGAAGGGTTTAAATACAGCGGAAAGCTTTGAGACGAACTTCCCTCTCTCCGACAGAAACTGTCGTACCGTTTCCTAACCATGGTTTCTTATCAAGCAAAGGGCATGTGAAAAGGTTCACTGTATTAAGAATAAAAAGAATATACAGAGAAACTAAAAGTAAAAACAGTTAACTTACTCCCATGCTTCAGTGGGGGCATTTTGTTTCTTTTTTTTGTAAACATCTTCTTGTTTTTAAAACTGATGCTTATGAGCTACTTGGTCGTTGTAAATATACAACCCTTTACAATCAAATGAACACGTCTACCATTTTCTAGACTAGACATTTGATTCTATACATACAATGTACAATGTGTACAGTGATACAATGTAACCTTAAGTTGTTAACGAATGTCTATTTAGTTTGAACAGTTTACGTTTACGACAAACACAAAACGCCGTTGCACGTGGCCAGTAAGCCGGCATCGATGCAGGCTCGCTGTTGGAGGGTTATATAACTCACTTCCGCTCCCTGCTAATTGGTTTGGGATGGCACTTAATATGGCGGACCCTCCATGTGAATGCGCAAACGGAGTGGAAGTGGGTAGGGAGAAGGTTTAGGGGACATTTTGAGAAAGGCTCTCTGTCATTGTGTGGCAGAGCCAGGCTAGCTGTTTCCTCCTCCAGTTTCCAGTCTTTATGCTAAGCTAAGCCAACAGGCTCCAGGTTCATATCTAATGGACAGATATGAGAGTGGCATCAATCTTCTCATCTAACTCTTGGCAAGAAAGCAAATAAGCATATTTCCCAAATTGTTGAACTGTTCCTTTAAAGGGGGTTTCCAGTCTTTATGCTAAGCTAACTGTCTAAATTCTTCTCATCTAACTCTTGGCATAAACACAAATAAGCATATTTCCCAAAATGTGAATCAATTCCTGCCCAGCTATAACCATGCAAAACAACATATAAACCTCTCCTCATCAAGCATACAACCTGTCCTACAGTCAAGAGTAAGTCATAAGACACAAGACAAAAATAGCTGTAACAACTCTGGATGCATTGATGTATTAATAACATACCAGTATGTTGGAGTCAGGTGGAGAATCCAGTTATATTCAGTAGTTCTGCTACAAAAACTGTCCCTTTTCAAGTTAAGAACAGCACTTTTGCTTCTGTTCAAGCTGCACCGCGACCATCTATCATGCTGGCAAGCAGAGGATGCACAGTTTGTGACAGGAAAAGGTGATTCACCCCTAAAAGAAAGCTACAGCCGTGGAAAGTGTGAAAGACACCTTGAGAGTCTGAGAAAAAAAGACAGAACAGAGCAAAAATCTTACCTCGGTCTTGACTGCATCACGCCTGTCCTCCTCCTTGTGCTCCACATCTAGAGAGAAGACAGCGACACAATGGATGGCCTGAATCATTTATAGGAGAGTGGAAATTGACCACATCGGTTATCCTCGTATCTGTATTAAACTGAAGTGGCCTCACAATCATCAATAAACCACATGACACATTTATTAACCCAAAATTGTTCAGCTCGCCCTCTACATCATACCATTAACTGCGTGTTTGATCAAATCCAAGTGAAATTAATAAAACTCTTGAGAGATACTGGCTCGAGGAAACTCCTTCAGCGTGCTCAGAGTGTTAAATTGTGTGTGATCACGGGAGCTTGTGCGTTCAGGTGCCATGTGAGGGTTTGATGCAACCCAGAGGGTTTGGAGTGGCTGCTCAGGTTATGATGAGTGTGGAGTCGGGCCAGGTTTACTTTGGCAAATGTCACACTTCTGACCTTATATCCCCCTTCATGAGAAACACAGCTGGTTGCTATTAGCATTGCCCCTCCCTCGCCGCCGACACAGAGCCGTAAAGGCAACAACGTACTGATTCACTTGACTCACTGTGACTCTGGGACCGTATATAATCTCCAAAGCCTCAACAGGATCAAGACATGAGGCTCTAATGTGCAATTATGGGACATTAAAGGAGCAGCGTGTAGCATTTAGGGGGAAATATTGGCAGAAATGGAACGTAATATTAAAAAGTATGTTTTCTTTAGTGTATAATCACCTGAAAATAAAAATTGTTGCGTTTTCATTACCTTAGAATGAGCCGTTTCTATCTACATAGGGAGAACGGACAAACCAAACACTGGCTCTAGATAGGGCCAGATAGATGTTTTTTAAACTAGCAAACTCCTTTAAGGAATAACTCACTGCGCAGGTTGTGTGCTTAACATTAGCAAGTGTCGGTGTGCGGTACAGCCAGAGAGAAAGAGGCAAAGAGAGAGAGGCGAGGGAGCTTGTGTATGTGTGACCGACTGATTTTGGTGAGTATGAAGATAACAGTACAGCTGTGAGCGTAGCAGTGCAGTGTGTGTACGGTTTAGGCTGTCGGTGAAGAAATGCTACAACTCCTCAAGACACAAGCCAAGTTCCCGTGTCTTGCTTGCCACAGTCTGTTTACTGAGGTAGCCCTGAAGTTAGCCACAACTTTGGCTCAGGCTCGCTTAAGGTGGGCTGTTAAGGTGGACCAGCGCTATTCTCACTATGACAAGCTGCTCCTCCGAATTTTGCTCAGCACCATCCCCCACCACCGTCACCGCTGGTCCTAACAACTTTTCTGGCAGAAACCCTGCTTCACACTTCACCTTTAAGTGCAATATCATGGACATAATCTTGATCATTCTGTATTATAGTGTATGTAGTCTTACACTACCTATACTTTTGATACTGTACATATATATCTGTATGCATCCTAGACTGATCCCTCCCATTAACCTGTTCATATTTTTATGATCCATACTGATTTTGTATAGATTGTATATATTTTTGATTTGCACCTTATTGTTATCTTAGACTTTTATATTGCACTCTTTATATTTTCACTCTTTCCACTTTGTATGGCAACTGCTGCACAGCAGTTTCCCTCGGGATAAATAAAGTTATATCTTATCTCTTCTTGCTGCAGTTGAGTTATGTACGACTGGATGGTGGAGAAATATAGAAGCTGGTATTTCTCTCTTCTAAAAAAAAAAAAAGGCTGACAAGATAATCTCACATTTAGTAGCTGTTTTGGCAGATGGAGTTAACCCAGGTGTCATGGAAATATATGTTTCCAATTTTTCAGAGCACTTTAACATGTTACAACATGGACGAGTAGTCCCTAACCATGACACTTGGGCAAACGCAGATAAAGATCATGTGATAAGATTGAAAGCCCCACAACAGCTGCTAAATGGACCTTGAGGTGACATTGTTTGCTCTATACTCCTAGGAAATGATTGAATAATTACCCATACAACATAATTTGTATAAAACTTGTAAAACTGTAAAATATAATGTAATGTAACAGCATAAAAAGTAGTTAAAATTAGCTCCACCATGACCAGTTATAGCATTAAAATGCTTCATACATGTTAATACTAATAATCCAGTAGTATATTTCTGCAGTCCCTAATCAATTCAGCTCTGATCGAAGTCAAGTCAAACATTATTTGTAAAGCACATTTAAAAACAACTGCAGTTGACCAAAGTGCTGATAATAAGTACTTTTACTTGTGACACTTCAATACATTCAGCCACTTGTACTTAAAGAGGATTGCATCAGTGAAATATTCCATTCAGAACTTTAACAAATAATGGAGTATTTTTAAATTGCAGTATTAATATCTTTAATTAAGTAAAGGATCTAAATACTTCTTCCAACACTGATGTATTGTAAGGATTCAGAACTCTTGCATACTATCTGCAGTTTCTTAGAAAGATAAATATTTTCCACAGGAAAGAAAATGCCCATACATACTGTACAGAGGAAGTTGCTAAACCAGAAGCGAGAGGTGCAGCGGCGGGGTAAAGATCGACAAAAATAGCACGGAAAATACTTGTTGAAATGTGCAGTGAAACCGCAGTCTAATAAAAATGTCTTAAACACAATAAAAGCTCCAGTTGGGATTTCCCATTAACTTGGCGATAAATTTAAGATGTGGAGGTTCACATCAACAACAAAGGGCATGTTATTCATTGTTTAACAGCGTTGTTTTCCTGTGTTTAGCAGAGCAGTGAGGGGTTAGCCAGAGAGCATGGATAGCACCCAACTGAAACACTAAGACAGCAGAGTCAGGATTCATGATTCATGAAAAGAGTTTCACCCACGGCAGCAGCAGAAAAACAGACAAGGAAGCCAAAATTAGCACCTTCTGTATTACTTTCACAATGTTTAATTTCAGTGTAAGCAAGTGTTTGTAAAAGTCTCTGGTGATGTGACACCAGTGGATTAGCTACACATCATTCAAGCAGCTGTGGCTTAAATTAGCACGATGGCACCGCCTGAGTAAACACGACTATCTGCTGAGTCGAAGCCTGAACACTATCATAACACTTGAGCCCTGAGAGGCTACGGACAACTTTTGATGGCATGTTTTCTGAACAGCCAACACCGGCTTGTCGGTGGAGTACCCTACAGACCTGTCCAAACAATAGTCCGCTCTCTTAGCAGCCTCTTCAAGTTGGTTCCATGTGTAGCTGCTCCTCCCTCCACCCCTTGCTCTTTTTTTTTTTTCCATCCCTCTCTCCTGGTCTCCTGGTCCTCATCGGGAATAAGTGACTATATAACAAATCGGTGAGGCGGCGCGGACTGCCAAGGTCATTGGGTTTGTGAGGGGAGCTGGCTAATGTTGCCCACAGAGAGTATACTTTGCCAGTTTGAGCGGGTTCCAGCTCTCGTATTGCTGGAGCTCAGTTCCACTCCAGCCGGAGCTCAAATCCTTCCTGTGCCCTCCAGATGGATAACAGAAACCCTGTTTAGGGGACTATCGATCCACCACAGTGACCCCCCACCAAGGACTCTCCTCTCTGAGATGAAACGCTCCCCATATTCACACTTGTTTAGTAATGGGATTAATATCTCCTTGCGTGTTTATTGTTCCTGTTTAGTGCATTTAAGGTAAATCAGGACATCATGCAGCATCAAACTCTGAGCAGTACTGTGGGTTTGCTGATGTGATCTAAATTTCAAACACTGCACGTGGTACCTCCTGCTGCTTTTTTGCTCCAGTCTGCTCCCTTAATGCTTTGCACCAAGCCTGCTGCTCACTAACCTGCAGTCTGTGCAGTATGCCTTTTACTTTCTTAATCCTCTAGATTATTTTGATCCTATAAATGTTGTTTCAATGTCTCATAGGCATTAAATATTACTCACAAACTGATGCCAAACAGCAAATTTGTATGTGTGCAGCTTGCAAACAGCAAACTATCTATGCTGCACTATGTTCACACATGGCAACGTGATGGCCGCTGCCTGCCCGCAGCTTTGAAAGAAAAAAAAAAAAGCATTTCACTGACATCTGTTGCAGGTCTTGAGGGACCTGCAGACCCCCGCACAGACCTCTAATCTAGTCTTTTCTTTGGTTTTGTGGCTAAAACTGTGAATACTGACAACTTAGTTCCTCTGTCTGTTTATTCCAAGCAGTCAGCTCTTTGTTTGCTTCTGTTTAAAATGTAAAAGACACTTCCTGTGTGTCTACAAATGTTGCTGACATTTTAAACCAGCCTATTGTAACAAACTGGGTGACATGTTAGGAGTTATTTTATGAGTCACTGTGTTTAGAGATGGTAGTTCAGGTAGAGAGATGAGGATACTAGAAGCTTGACAGTCAGTATGATGGTGACACAGAAGTTATCTCGAGACGCTTTTTATATAGAGCAGGTCTAGACCATACTCGATACTTTTTACTTTCTCAGACTTCACAAAGCCAGAGCTTTTAGAAATGTTTTCACAGGCTGACTTGTACTGTAATGATCCTCACGTGTTAAATAGGCGGAGTGCCCCTTTAACAGCTTCGGTGATCTGTCACCTAAAAACTAAAACATCATCCAGTCACGTTCTCCTGCCTCATCTTGCTTTAATTCTACATCTTCACGTAAAACAAAGCACGGTGCAACATGATGAGTGTCGACGCTTCAACAGTTTAGCATATTTAAAACAGGATGTTTACGCGGATCATATAAAGCAGACTTGTCGTCACTAAAGAACCCTGATGGTAGTTATCAAACATTTGTGATGAATCATCTTGGTAAAAGTGTGAAATTTAGATTTGTGTTATGTCCTCCGTGTTCAACACTGTATCGTAGTAAAGCTGAGCAGCATCAGAGGCAAACAGATTAGGGAGCAGAGTTACAGACCTTGTTAGGAAAACCAGTTTTTAGCCATTTACACCAAAAAGCTAACAGGGTTATCCCAGATTTCTGCTTCAAAGTGAAGTAACAGATCCCGGACGCCCAGATCAGGTGAATACAGAGTGCAGACTGAGTTTGTAAAGAGTTCCGGGCACAACGCCATCCACCTGGCAGGGCCCCCGACGGGGAGGCGGCCACAACAGAGACCTGCCAGCTCCCAACAGAGGCTCGTTGCCAGGAGACGACTCGCTCCTCCCCTGGCTTTATTTACTGCACTCCTCATCAAGGTCATAGCCGGTGTCTCTGAGGCCGAGAGAGGAGCAAGAGAGACACGTGGCTGAGAGACAGAGAGATAGGACTAAAAACCAGAGTGGAGGGGCGGCTAAGTGATATTGGTATCTCCATCTTGGACTAAAAACTACCTGTCAGCACCTCTCACTCCCAATAATAGTGCCCCGCTGAATTATATCATCTTTATATGCTGATGTTATCTGTTGCTGCACCGTTGCCGCTGGTGCAGATTCAGTTCTGTAGGACCAAAACCCAATTAAAAGTTATGCATTATAGTTAAAATGTGTACAGTTTGCTTTTAAAATGCTTATTTTACGAAAAAAAAAAAAATTCATTTAAGTTATAATTATTATAGCATCAAACAAATATTTGCTATGTAAAAATAGAGAGGAGTAATGTCTACCTGAGCAGAGAATGAAGTCACTCTCCCTCTGTGTGTGTTGTAATCCTCACGTGCCTTTTTAGTGCATGTTCGTGCATGTGAGCGTGCCCCACTGGCTAGCTCACGGCTGCCACTCTGCACTCCTCTCAAACGGCCGTTAACAACTGATAACGCCACCACCGACTGACGGCACCGTTGCAGAAGTGTAGCACAGCACTGTTAGCTCTGTCAGCACTGTTGCGTTTGTTTTCACTGTTAGCGCTGTTAGCACTGTTAGCTACCGGCTCAACCATGTTAAAAGCCGTGCGGAGGCAGTAGAAATGCTCCCTATCTTGCATTTAGCTCCTTTAAGTAGCAAAAGCTTTAAAGTCATGCTTTCATTCATGTTGTCTTATTGACAAAATTCACATAATTAATTAAAAACATTGTGAGAAATTCCCACCACAGCTTCCTCGAGCCCTGGGGTGACATTATCAGTTACAGTTGCAGACTATTTTTTCTGTTATCAGACTAATCAATGAATCAGCTGGTTGTTTCAGTGCTACACATGATTAATTACTACGTCAATAGTTTTGGGTAAAGTTACAATCAAAAGGCATACTGTGCACAGAATCATTTCTCTTTGGTGTTTTTGTTAAATTTGAATCAATTGTTATTAATCTATTACTCAGAGTATTCATATTGTAATTGCTGTTGTAATGTGGTGTGTGTGTGTGTTTTTAAGTTTTTATTCTATTCTATTCAAACGACACATTGTGATTAAGTGAAACAATATTTCCACCTTCAGACGTGGGGGGTCCACTTTCCTTTTTGCTGGAACATTTCAAAGTCTCTCTCTCTCTCTCTCTCTCTCTCTCTCTCTCTCTCTCTCTCTCTCTCTCTCATTGCAGCAGCCTGTTTCCCCATCAGAAATCTTATTTTGGTCACATGGTCTCTGCACAAATGCGTGCTGAAAGCATTTGGTCCGCCACACCGAGTCATTCAAAAGAAGTGAAATATGGCATACATAACAGTCATTATATTATGTATGAGATGAATATCAATAGTATAAACATTATGATTGTGATTTATACTTCAGCCCTAATATTTACTGGTGCCTTTCCCTCCTTGCAGCAGCATGAATGCAACACTTTTAGCCTCAGTGTTACTAATCCTGGCGGTGACAGTCTGACATCCATTTACAGTTCATTACTCAACATCTTGTACTAGCCACATGCACGTGACTCTCCCTGCTGGATCAAAAGATAGCCGAGCCAAACGAGCCAAAGCCAAAAACTCACATTTCGTTGGGCGCTCCAGTTTCCGCCTCCCTCGTTTCTTGCACGGCGTCGTCAGGCTGTCGTCCTTGTCTTTCTCCGAGTCCTGGTCTTCCCGGCTGGACAGGAATCCGTTCTCCGGGGACGGACTCAGGCTCTGACCCTGGGAGCTGTCCTCTGCCCGGCAAAAGGAAGGGTCTCTGGGGATCCCGTTCTCCACTTCCCTCCTCTCCTGTTTTGGGAAGCAGGCGTCGGACGTCCTGTCTCTGTGCCCGCCCACGTCTCCATTGTGGACCTGTGCCATGGACGGCCTACCCACTCCGGTGTAGCTGTTGCCCACGCCCACAATGCCTTTGAGAGAGCCACAGCTTTCGACCTGCAGGCGGGGGGAAGAGGAGGTCGAAATGTTAACATCCTGGCAATCTATCAGCTTCAGAGGTTGTTATTGCTCGAGCAGTATGTTACAATTTGATGTTCTGGAGGTGTACAACAGTGTTGAGCCTGTCAGCGGTTACACCATATCACTGGATATACTGTAGCTGGCCGTGCAATAAACACAACCTCTCAGGAAATACAACAAATCCTCCGGCACGCTTGAGAAAAGGTCATCGCAGTGAGCAACAATAAAACAGCTGGCACTATCAGAGTGAGGATAAGCAGTCTCTGTTGGATAAACGGGCTATTTGACACAAAATATGAATTAAAGCATTCATCCATTTCATATTAGATCAGCTTAATTTCATCCCTTAGACCGCCTCAGCTCTATCAGGACAGAATCAAACACGTAGTTCAACTTCTACACTTATTAGGCAGTGAATTATGGCATTTCCTATTCAGCTCTGTTAAACTCGAGTTGTAAACTTCAAAGCGGTGCCAGTAAATCTGCTGTACAGCTATTAACTTGCAAGTGAGGGAGGGATTACATTAAAGTTCATCAGGTACACGACTGAGCTTCCTATAGTGGCGCATTCACGATTACAGCAGCACGGAAATATGTCAAGAATGTTGGCTGTTTGACAACAAAGAAGTTTTTCTCTCCGTCCAGTTTGTAACGCCCAGTTAAACTATTTCATTCTGTGCAGAGGAGTGCATTCAAAGAGAGCTGACCTGTCTAAAGCTGCAGTTTAAGTTACAGAGACAGACACCTTCCCTTACCTAAAAAAAGCAGCAGCTGTCTTGGAAGACCTTGAAAAGATTCGTTTCAACTACACAAGTTTGAAGAAATGTGATAGTGTCTCTGTTCCTGCCTAAAAATAGCCATAAAAACACACTTTCTCAGACAATCCCATTACTGGGTTACTGGGAGCAGAAAGTAGAGCATGTCTTGTGAGATCAGACTGTCAACACTGATGAGAGCAGTGCCGAAGCTTTCATCTCCTGTAGATGTAGGTACAGCGGTTTGCATTTAAGGCAGGCGACAGCAACGCCTCAGGAGGCATCTGTCTTTCAGCAGACGATATTTAACACACAAGATCACTCAACATGCTGTGCTAGAAGCCAAAGGGTCAAATGTAATCTCATTCTTGCTGATTGAATAAGAAAACACAATGTAAAAGTAGCTTTAGTGTGACCCAGAGACACATAAAACATCTGTGAAATGAATGCAATGCAAGTTATGCGATGCAGAAATGTAAAATAAACTTCAATGAAAGTCGTAGTGTGTTGAGAAACAAAGCTACATCGAGCCAAAGTTGTTTTTTCAGCATTCCTCGCAGGCCGCAGAACTCTAAATGACTTCATCATTGTAGCAGTTGAGAACAAATTAACTGTAAATGTTAAACAGTTGCACTCACTCAAACAGCAGCGCTCCACTAAATCTGTTTGACACGATGAATGAAAACAACAAATCCACAGCTCAGGCATTATTAATATTCTCACTCAATTCATAACTGGAAAAACAGGCTGTGGTGTGTGTGAGTTTAGGCAAACAGACAAAAACAGAAAGTCAAACACACGCACGCACGCACACGCGCACACACACACACACACACACACACACACACACACACACACACACACACCACACAAACACAAACAGTGCACACCACTGTCGCTGAAAGAATTATGCAACAGATTAGTGAACCAGTGAACTACACGTGGCCCCTACCAGAGGTCAAAGGTCACAGTGAGTAAATCACACAGCTCAGACAGGCGGACACAGGTCAAAATAAAACACTGGCTGCCTAATCCAACTTACTACTGCAGCATTACAGCTCACACATAGTAAGTTTAACGCATAATGTGTTTAATAAGCCGTTAAAGCTCCACTAATTAATCTTTTCATATTATCAATGGATCAAATAACTGTGTGTAACGTGAACGGCATCACTTGTATTGACAAACCCACAGATAATTATCATCCAACAGTCCCCCTCAGCTCTACAGAGCGTACAGGTTGATCTTACAGGTTGTTGTTTTGGTTTTACAGCCACATCGGCGTCATTTCAGGCCGCATCAATTAGCCGTTTTTTCCAAACAAGCTCTGATAAACCCACTGTACGCTATCTGCTCAGTACCAAACAAAGTTAGCGACTAGCTGGTGAACATAATGGAGCATTTAGCAGCTAAAGAGCCAGATATTTCCCTCAGGACTTGGTAAAGACCCAAAGGATTGCTAAAACGAGTGTTCTCAATTCTTAAAATTGCAAGCCTTTATCCTTATTTGTGAGACTGCTGGCGGGTTGCTATAGTATGTGATGAAATTACACACTATCATATGAATTTCACTTAGCTATTTGGCTATACTGTAATTAAAAGGTGGGATGATTAAAATTTTACAAGTGAGAAAAATTGCATCATATTAAGAGAGAAGCAGATGCACTGAAAAACAAACTAAAAGCCATTTCTCTTTTCTCACCAGTGTGACGCTAAAATGCGGTGCAGGAATGCGGAATATCCGCATGCACATTTTTCCGCATTGACAACTATGCACATCAGGTCCGGTGTGAATTATCTGCATTGCCGTGTTCCATTTTCACAACGAGTTTCCTCCTGAATAATAACACCAGCTGACATTTAATAATTAGCATAAAGGCAAAAAAACATTTAATCCATGCCAGAGTATATTCAAACTCAAACTGAAGAAATGCCGTATAGACAGTATATCAAGGTTTCAAATACATTTTTACTCATTCAGAGAAGAAGAATAACAACAACGAAACACCTAAATGTCTGGAGCGTAAGGCGCATGTGGTGAATCCCCCACAGCTGTGGAAACACTCGCTAAGACGCCCTGAGTGTAGCTTTTCTTTCTGTTACTGGTAGCACCGCTCAGCTGCTTTAAATACACACACCGGCATATCCCTCCCTACCATACAATATCTGTAAATCTGTTTTGTTGAATCACACTGTGAGAATTAATTAACACGATTTTAAAGCACAGATTTATGCAAATGATAAATACCCAGATACATGTAGACCCAAGAGTCATCATTAAATCAGGGCTTTTAACTGCAAAAGACATCAACAAACAGATTACAAACGGCGTTGGTGTAGTGAAACAAGGTGGAGACGTTTGGTGTGATGTTTATGCATGAGTACAGTAAGTAGTACATGTGGTATCTGTGGTGAGCTGAAACAACACCTTTGTTTTAGCAATATTTTTTTTAATTCTTTCAACAAAAACATGGCATTTTTGCATAAATTTGCCATGTTTCAGCAAGATTTTTTACTATTTAAAGCCTCATGTCACAAACTAGTTCATATGATGTGTCATACGGCAAATATGTTTATAGCTGTTCCTAAAGGCCTCACTTGATGGTGGTGGTGAAAGGTCTGCTGTCATAGAGTTGGGGGAGACGTGATAATCGTTCCAGTCAAGATAACACCTTACACTTTTGGACAGTCTCTCCACAAAGGCATTCACTATTGCGCTCATTTTGAAGAAGAATGAATAAAGAGAGCTTGACAGAGCCTGCACACTGACTAACACCTGGCCTGTCGCTGCATGAAGTGGGTGTGAATGTCCGATTGTAGGTTATGAAAAGTTACAAATGCAGCCTCTGCAACTACTATGTTGGAAAGTGGGGGAGGGGCAGCCTGTTTCCAGACCTTTAAATGACCTCCAACAGCTCCAGTTTGCTATGTAACTCATGAAGTATACAGTAAAAAAATATTATTTCTATCTCTCTCTGTTGAAGGATACTACACAGTTATCCTTCAACCAAAGTGCTCATCGGATGGTCAAACAGCCTCTGAAACAGCCTCCCATGTCCGACAATTTCTGTAATCTGACATTCACACCCACTTCATGCAGTAATAGGTCAGCTGTGTGGAGGTAATCAAGGTTTGAACTTCTCTACAGTGGACAAGTGAAGCCAATGCAGAAATGCCTTACACTTGCATTCTTTCTAACAGCCAGCAGGGGGCGACTCCTCTGGTTGCAAAAAGAAGTCTGATTGCATAGAAGTCTATGAGAAAATGAGCCTACTTCTCTCTTGATTTATTACCTCAATAAACATTGTAAACATGAGTTTATGGTCTCAATCGCTAGTTTCAAGTCTTCTTCAATACAGCATGATGTTCATTTAGTACATTATGGTCCCATTTAGAGTCAAATAGACCATAAAGCAGGTTATGCTTTAGGGCGTGGCTACCTTGTGATTGACGGGTCGCTACCACGGCGTTGTCCGGTCTGGGAGTTGTCCGTGTTTTTGTCTACAACTTTAACCCTTTCACAGTGTGTTTTCAGTTCCTGAAAGTTAATTATAACCTTTTTGGTCGTCTAAAAATGTCTCATACAGCGTTCGGTTGTACTTAGCTCCACCCTCTCATGTCACTTCTAGTTGCAAAAGATCAACATGGCGACGGCCAGAATGCCGAACTCGAGGCTTCAAAATGGCAGTTTACAAACCAATGGGTGACTACGTCCACTTCTTATATACAGTCTATGCTTCTCTCTCAAGCTGTCTTTTTTCATCTCTGTCAACATGATGAAGGCTTTCCAGACAAGATTGTCAGAAAATGTGTGCATTTATCTCCATGTTTAAAAGATTAATCGCGTCTCGCCCTTCTCCCTGACAGCAGGATTTTCACCTCACGAGCGTGGATATTTGGAACAGCTGCCTTAAGATGTGACTGGACGTGGGTTTTTTTGTCTTTCATTTGACATGAATGAAACGTATGAAGTAGGTCTTATCGAGCCTAACCCCAGCCTTAACCCTGACAGACCAGCATGGGACACTAAAACTAAGACCCTGGCTAAAAGAATTCTTTAAGGGCATTAACTCACTCTTTGATAGCAGGACAACATTGGAATTATTTCACAAAAAGCACTACTAGACAAACTTGCTGTGCTCGAGACTACTGTAGCTGATATCTAATCTTGACTATGAGCAATATTTAGCCAATATATTGGAAAACGGATCACTGTAAAACAAGTAAGCATGGATGAATGGATGGAGTTGTAAAATGACGTCAGAACAAAACTCACTGGAAACTGCTTGCGCTTTCTTCCAGACTTGCCAACTTTACAAGAGGCACTACTTTTAGCCGACTTCTCCTCGGTCTTCAGGTCCATGTCCAATATTGTGCTTTCACCCTGTCAACAAAAAAAAAAAAAACACATCATGATTTAGACTTATTCTATTTGTACGGCACCTTTCAAAACAGGGTTACAAATGTTCACAAATAATTAAAAATAACAGGAAACAGTTTATAAAAATGAGTTTTTAGTAGCGATTTCAGAGGTTGCAAAATTTTAGTTTTAAGTCTAGACTCAAACTGTCTAGTCTAGGGGACTGTCTGAGATTGCATGCAGGAAGATAGGGGCATAAAAGTTCACAGATGAGTATGCTGGGGCTAGACCATTTAAGGCTTTTAAAAGTAATGAGTAAAACCTTAAAATGAATCCAGAAGTTAACTTGAAGCAAATACAGGGAGGCTGAAATGAGAGTTATGTGATCTCTTTTGTTTGATCCAGTTAACAGTCTGG
Source organism: Sebastiscus tertius (assembly GCA_916701665.1). Lineage (NCBI taxonomy): Eukaryota > Metazoa > Chordata > Actinopteri > Perciformes > Sebastidae > Sebastiscus > Sebastiscus tertius. Next base: position 118,966 of record CAKAOH010019338.1, read on the forward strand.
CTGCAGCATTTTGTAGACGTTGAACATGCTTTATTGTTTAGGCAGGTAAAGAGTGAAGTACAGTAATCAATTCTTGAGAAAAGAAACACCTGAATAACTTTCTCCAAGTCAGAGAATGATAGAAATGATCTAAAGTTGATAGAAACAGGACGGAACTACCTTGTTGATATGATGATCAAAAGTCAAAGATAACTCCTTAATTTCTAGCATTATGCTTTACAGAAGTCAACTCAGTATACTGGAATAATTGGAAGGTCAAATTTACAAATCAGAAATGTCAAATTTACATTTCAAGCCTGGACACACATACGTATCTTTCCAGGTAATGAAAGACTGTATTTGAATATACAGTAAGCTAAGTGGTGGTTTCACCTCAGCCAAAGATGCAGCAGTAGTGATACTAGATCAGCAGGACACACACAAAACTGCGCCACACTGAAACACTTGAACATTTGGCAGGGGTCCTTGAGTGTCTTTGGCTGAGTGGACAATGAGACAGATAGAAATTGAATGGCACGTTCCTTTGAACTGGGCTGAAGTGAAAGCTCCACGGACGCAGCGCTGACCTTCCACAGACAATCCCCTCTTGACACCGTTACAAAGACGTCGACCGGCCCCCACCTAACCCTGCTGCAATTTCCCTTTGATTAATAAAAGTGTCTTCCCCCCGTGAACAAAGCCCCATGTCCGCCACCACCAAGTACCCCTGGGGTTGATGGGAGAAAAGATGATCCTAATGTAGATGCTTTGAGTTTCAATATTGACTGAATAGGACCACCAGCACCAGGTCTGAATGCAAATGAGATTGCAAGGCCATTCCTGACAGCTGCGGTGGGGGGCGGAGGGCTGGGTCCTTATTAAATTCCTTCAGTGTTGAATGTGAGATTCCCTCAAAGATAAATGAGCTCTCCGCACTGTAAGGCATTCTGCTGCCGAGTCCCTCTGCTGACTTGTTAAGTACTTTTATTATAACCTCAGTCATTGTGGCGTGGGATAACATGACAGAAGAGTACTATAAGATGACTTTGTCTTTGCATAATGGACGGTGTTAAATACAGCAGCACAATTCACTGACTTAATTACAGAAGAAAAGTACAGGGGAACAGGTGCAACACCTTTAATTCCTCCAATAAGAAGCAAACTACAGTGACACACTTCCTGCTTTAGAACATTATCTCAAAACTATCTGGAAACAAGTTGAAATGTATAACTACATTTGAGTGTAAGACTTGAGGCCTTTACACACCAGGGGAATGTTTTCGTATGATTAATTTGCACGTCAGTATATTTTTTCGAACTGTTGTTTTGTGAGTATTTTCACGCAGTTCCTGAATACAGTATTAATTGGCGAAAAAGCAATGTAATTTTTTACGAGATTTCAACCAATCATGTTGTGCGGAACCGGTTGAGTTGCGCCTATATTTTTGAAACAACAACATGAAGGCTCCGTAGTCCGAACCAGGACGGCAAACTTTGTTACTCCTTTCAACCTTGGCAATGGTAGCGCAGACCAGACGTATGTGTGCTGGGAGATCAGCTGTTCTAGCGGCGGAGCATCGTAAAACATTCATTCGAACTCGAAACCAAATAAAACTCACCAACCGTCTAACCGTCTTGGTTAGTCTTTACAACAATCACAAACTCTGGTTTGGTCTAAATGAAGCCTTATTACACCAAGTTAGATGTTAAAATATGCCAACTCTACACGTTGTTGTTCCCCCGCTGTATCCCTCTCTGCCTAGCAGAGCGGCTCTCGTTCTTCGGAGGCGGAACATTAAATTAGCAAACTAAAATGACAAACATCAGTCAAACAATCGCCACCCCACCCCCAAAAAAATGCCAATGTACGCAGCCAATCCCCGATAGCCGATATATTCGCCCTACCCTAGTACCTATTAATTTAAGTTTCAATTTGTTTTGTTATTAGTTACATGAAAACATCTAAAGACTACATCTCAGTTGAGCATCAAACCTTGAAACAGCAGTTGAGACCACAAGGTCCATTTAGTAGCTGCTCTAGACCTTTCATTCTTATCGTGCGATCTTCCTCACCAGCAGCATATAGAGTTTGCACAGTTGTCGTGGAATTATGTTATGTTCATTTTGCCTTTTTTTCTGAGCACTTTAAGGACTTATCTTGTCCATTTTAGATTTTAAGCCTTTGGCAAACTCCATCTGCTCATGAAGATCAAGTGAAATGATCAAAAGCTACTAAATGACATTTTTTCCCCCCAGTTGCTCTTTCCAAGGTCAAGAAAGAACCTCATATTTTAAGCCAGCATGGATGAAAAGTCTGTAAATTGCTCAGAAAAAATGTGAGATTATGGGGTCACACTGAAATATGTGATCCGTCAGAATCTGTGACGCTAGAGGGTCTACTATATAAAAAAAATCACTGATTAAATGTTGCAACCCGATATCATGGCAAAGTGAGTAATAGATCCCCCTGTCCAGCACAGGATAGCGTGTCAGTGTCACATTTAGCCTAGGCGTGAATATTACATACTTGTATATAGTTGCAGTAGCCTACCAGCAGGGGGTAAAAACAAACTCACTTAGGATTAGGCAACTAAACCACTCGGTTGGCCTTAAAATAACGAAGTTAAATACGTACAGAAACAACGTAATATCAGTATGGAAAACACGTCACTAACGTAACTTACAAAACAACACACCGATCTCGATCACCAGTCTCCTGGTTGAAAGTCCTGTGTGTTGTAGTCAGACTATGTGGCGTACAAATGACACCTAAAGCAAGAATGGCAGAACGCTTTTTGCCTTGCGCTTAATCATGTCATTCAAACGCCTTTTCCTGCAACCTGGCTGAACATTGACAGGTTGGAGTAAAATATCACTGCTATCAAAATGTGTCACTCTATCTAAATATTATGAGGTTAGCATCTGTAACTGCTATCAAAATATGTAACCTAAAATATCTAAATACTATAGCATTTGGGAAAGAAGACAGGAAGCTCCTTGTTTGTAATGTAATGTTACATGCAAGAAGTCATATACTGTATATCTACCACAGTCCATGTGGATTTGGCACTTGTGTGTGTGTATGACATAATAAATAACATAACTACCTAACTAATACCTAATAGTATACGTTCTAACACCACCAGGGACCTTCTTGACATCTCATCACCTTCTCTTTCTGCTCTTTTTTCCATCAACTGTCCAGTGGAGGCAAAAATACCATAAAAATATGCTTTAAAATTGGACTCGAGCTCGCACTGACTCTTATAGACTCCACTTCTTAAATAATTTAAAAGATGGAGGACTTTAATAAACACAGGCAGGCAGGAATTTCAAAGGTCAGGCCGTGTTACGTCCTGAGAGTTGTTGCTGCTAAAATGGAATAAATCCATCAACCATTAGTGTCTCAGGGTGATAAACTGATTTGCATAAAGAGATAGATGTGATCAGAGTAACTGATGCTGTGATTAATGGGCACAGGGTTCTAATTGATAAATAATACTGGAAAAGCCATCATAAAATATTCATCAGTGAATTTCTGGATAAAGATGCTGAGGTTGCCGCCGAGCCTTTAAAAGGTTATTTCAAATGTAGATATCGATGCTTTTTGTGAGAGCATGTGTTTTGCAGATGGTGCCGGTTCATTGTGTGATTACTAATAGAGAGCCTGGTGCTTTGGTTTTTTTTCCTTACAGGGCGGCAGAATTTGCATAGATAATAGCACGTTTTGAATGCAGCCTGGTGTGCAGGCTCATTTGGGAACCACTTACATGGATGACACAATTCAGTGGTGCTTGGCTATCTCTGCAGGAGCAGCCTACATGCACCACGCCGCCGTTCATCCAATTCCCAAACCCGAGAGCTCAGAGTGGAAATAACACGCCATTTTCACACACAGCTTCACCCTAATATTTTCTGAAAAAAACAACAACAGAAAAGCCTGAAATATGATTTGTTGTTGCCTCGAGTGAACCCTACTACATTGTCAATATCTCTGCACTATTTCCGTCTGGTTAGCCGGTTATTTAAGGCAATGTCTGTTGCCAGGCAACAGGACTAAGGGCAGTACTGTGTAATGGGAACGTAGAGGAAGAGGACAGATCCCCCCCAGTAAAAAAAAAAAAAAAGAAAAGCGGTAGAGCCATTCCAGCTCCAGCTCAACCTACACCAGCCAACGCCCACGTCACCAACCACCATTACAACAGCGAATGTCACATAATACAGCTGCATCTCGCCACAGCCTCCTCAGTGATGCTGCCATGGCTGCCTCCGTGGAGCACCAGTGATGCTGCAGTTACGCACAGACTGACTGCAATAATGAGTCTGTCTCCATCATGAAAGGTGACACGGCATATACACATGCTGTTGGATTCTTCAGTAACTATTTCTTCAATAAACGGGAGGAATTGATGCGACTCCAGTTAGTCTTTAGATTGCAGAGATCAATACGGCATTAGCTTGACAGTGAGTTGAGTGATTAACTCCATTCATAAAATTGGGAAAGGCTTTAATGGGCTTTGACCTGAAGTGACTGTACAAACCACTATCAATGTAGCATCAAGGTAATAACACTAACACACACACTCATGCATGCATATACTTTTTTTTTTTAAGGAAAAACAAAAGCCTCACAGTACGACAGCATTGCTGCATAAAACTAATCTCCTTTTAAATCTGGTGAGTTTGAGGGCTTTCAAAAAAAATTGCATTTTACAATGATGGACACTCAAATCTAATATTAATCATCAGCTTAGCTCAAGTCATTCAAAAAGCCAAAACATGACCGAGTGAACTCTTTGACCCCACTAGCTATAAAGTTGAAAAATCCCGAGTCATTCAGCAACACGCCAAGCTTCAGAGGAGTCTCATAAATACCTGACGTGAGATTCCCGAGGCACACTTTTAAATATATTTCACACGTGTTTCTCTCTTACCATTCTGTTTCCAGGTGAATCAGCGTAGTCTGAGCTTTTCAATGCAGTGGTGTTGGTGTTGGTGACAGTGTTGGACGGCATCGTCGAGAGGCTTATATGGGGGGGGGGCTTATGGGGGTGATAATGGGGCGATGATGTAGGTGATGAGGTGAAAAATAAACTCAAAGGAACAACAAAAAAAAGAAATGAGAGATGATCCCTCTTCTCTCCGCTCTCCTGCAAGAGAAAGAAAAGGGACAACTTGTGCATTAGTTTATAGCATTAGTGGGATGCTTTCACTCACTTTCATGCTGCAGCACATTTTGTGCACTTTTCCTCAAACCACTAAATTTGTATTTTTCTGTCATAAACAGCCTCCTATGTGGGCATCAGCTTTCCTTTTGTTGAGTGCACGTCATGTGTATAGGAAGCTCTCAGGCTTCTATAGGATACTGTATGGCTACTATCGCCTATAGGGCCTTTTTACACCACATGGGTGTACAGTAGTCGACATTAAATGGCTGCTGATGTGCGCCCCATAATCTGAATAACGCTGCAAAAATATACCCAGTATTATTATATTTAAATTAATAATATTTAATTTTAAAAGTTAAAGTTATACTCAGCCATGTGCACACAGCAGAGCCACAGTTGCACTCGTGGAAATGTGCATAAAAACCCTCTATATATGTATATTCCTATAAACTAGGATTAATTTCCTCTTAGGGGTGAAGTCAAGATTGATGACAGCCGGTTGTGATTAATCTAAAATGTCTAACAGGCTGAATAGATTAATTGCAAGCAACAACCAGAACGTGTTATCTTTGAAAAAAATAATTTATTATAGGGCCACACATGCAGGCGTTTAATGTCACACCGCATTTCCACGCACATCCACGCACAAGCAGGCCAACACGGTCACATACATTTATCATTCTGTCTATGCGTTCAGATTGCAAAGTTGTAGACATCTTTACAGCAGAGGGAAGTCTGCAATATGACCCAGGGGATTGTGGCTCTTTTTACAGGCCACAACTATATAAATCCCCGTTATATTTTATTTATTATTTTTATTCTAATGAGGCCAGTGTTTGCAGGAGCCGCAGATCCGTGCAGTAAATTCGCTCAAGTTCAAATGCACATCGCGATGTCCAATCAGCACATCTGCAAAAATGCAACATTTAAAGCTATTTCCCCATTTCCATCGAGCGCCTTCCGCTCTCAGTCTCACGTTTTTTTTGTGCACATGAAGGTTACCCTTCCTGCACGGTTATAGCAGTGCCGGGTTAAACGGATTTAAATGCGTGAATCGCTGCTGTGTGTTTCGTTACCCGATTTTTCCCAAGTCCCAGGCCTGACCCTTTTTGTCTCTCGCTTTGCTCCCGGAGCCTCCTTCCTCTTCTCTCCCCGTCCTCCACCTCCTCCAGCCGGCCAGCTCTCCTCCAGATGCACCGCTCTCTCTGCAGGGGCCTGCAGACCGTCTGCCGGCTGCCACCGGGTCCTAGAGACTGCCGGTTCACCACAGTGTGCAGAGGGGAGGAGGAGAAGAGGGGTGAAGGTGGCCTGAGACTAATATATCCTCCTGAGACCCATCCCATTGACATGTGTCCTCTGTAGTGGACATTTTGTCCACATGCATATCCTCTTACTCTTTTGACTTACTCTATCAACCCCTGGTGTATTGTAAAGAGGACATCATGGACTTTCCAGTGATATGGCATGTGTTGTTTTTAATCAAGTTGAATGTATTCTTGGTTTAATATCACTCTATGGCCATAATCTGTTCATTTTTTTAGTCTTTTCACACTGAAATGGTCCTGTGGTCCACTACAGTGGACATATTTCAAAATTAGAAATAAAAATTAAAAAGTCTAAATTGTAAGATTTTCTTTTAACCCTAAATAGGAAGGAAATCACACAAAAAAAGAAATTGGAAGACACTTTTTGTACTCGGTTCCCAGGAGGATATATTATGGACCCCCCTAATCCTTAAAGGGACTGTTTGTAACTTCTTACATGTATAAATCAATCCGGGTCAGTGTCCGATGCGCACTCACGTGTGGCTACGCTGTTCAGACAAGACTCCAACACAAACTACACAGAAGCACCAAAGTTGTATCTAGTGAAGCCCATCTTGCCAAACAGTGTTGGCCGCGGCCAGAGGACGCGGGGGAGACCGTAGCTTTGGTCTCCAGGGCCGAAGTATCTGCTGTACTCTGCTCCTCTGCCTGCCTGCTTGCCTTCACTCAGCTCGCTCCACCTTACGTTCATGCGCGCACACTACACACTGCAGAAGACTTCGTAGCTCTGAGAATATCTAGTAAATGTAAAGTGGACGTTTGTGCAGAAATAAATGCTGCAGCCCCTCCAGACCAACAGAGGTTTTCCGTGTCTTGTGAAGTGACGGGGCTTCGCAGCGAGAAACGTTATCGTCTCTGACCAAAACTCCGGTGTCTCCCCTGTTCCCTCCGGCCGCGGTCGGGAGGCTGAAACAGAAAAAGCCAACACTAGGATCAGCAGTGATTCATGGAGAGACCTTCGTCTGGTCAGCTAACATTACTGCCAAGCAGGTGAAATATAGAGTGATATTGTGGTTTTGGCTGACGTGTGTCGCCTCACTGTTTTGAGCGATGCTGTAGCGACGGCTGTAGTCTTTGCAGTGTGTTTGGGTGCAACTTGTCAGCCAAAACGAAGGCAACACATGGCGAGGCAACAGGCGGCCTTTGTCGCCGCTAGTTCTCTGATGTCAGGTAGGTGCGTCCCCGGTTTTAGGCCACTAGGCCAGTCATTTCCAAAGAGTGGGACGGAGATTTTATTAGGGTCGCCAAATAAATTGGTAGAATTTCTTCCTTAGCCTTTTATTTAACATCTATATCTGCAGTACACCTTCGAGCCACATGATGGAGCCTGAATGTTTGTGTTGTTCTGATAATTATAGCCTACTTATAATCTAATATGTAAGGCTAGTGTACACCGTTTGTTTTACTGATGAGAAGAAAAAAGAGAGCCTGTTAACTCCACCTAAATGCATTTATTTGGTCTCATTTATAAAGTATGTAACATGTGTATATGTTTCCAAAAACACATGCATAAAGCAAAGTTTATCAAACGTCTGTCTCTTCGAAATGGCTGGTTTAGCTATCCAAGATGATATGAGGTGATGCAGAAATGGCAGTAAAATAGTCAGGAACGCTTCTCACAATTTCTAAATAAGGCCTGTTGTGAACTGGGTCATGATGGTTTGTCATTTTTAAAAAGTGGGTCCCCAGAAAAAAAGGATATACCGCACTAGGCCACAGGTATGCCTCAACATTTTTAGGTTTAAACATTAGTGTCCAGTTGAAGCACTCCCACGCTTAATGTTTAAACTCATGTTACACCTGAGAGACGTTTGAGTTATCCAGTAGCCCAACAAGTACCACACCGGCCACTCTGATGTGACCTCAGGGCGGAAATAAACACGATATTCACCACTTCCCCTTAGAGATTTGGTGTATGTCGATTTTATTGCTAAGGTGCCAATGTAGAGGCCAAGCAGCACCAGCACCGGCCTGTTTGGGGCATTGGACTATAGGGAATATGTGTTTGACCTCCCTTCATGGCAACACAACAGTCCATGTCACCCAAAATATAAGGGGGAGCTGCCATGATATTGTCATATTACATTTAATGATATCACCAGTGTCATTTGAAATGTGGTGTACATTAAAACTATAGGTCACTTTTATGTTTCAAAATGATCTTTGTGTGGTGCATATGCAGTATGCATTAACTAATATACGATTAACTACAATTAGAATAACTGAAAGGCAAATAAATGTGTTTAGTGCAGCTTTAATCTCTGCATAAAATATACAAGTACAACACACACAAAGTAATTTTATGTAAATGTTGACAAAATGAACACAGGAACCTGAGGAGACTTCCCCATTTTTAATTTGCTGCGTTTATGGGCCCCCTGGTGGCTGTGGGGCCCTAAGCAGCCATGTAATGAGCTGCTGCCTCAGGCCAGCTTTGAGGCCTGTTGAAGCGAAACATGTGCTTCCTGCAGTTATTGTTCTCATAATACTACATTGCATATTTACTTCTTGACACTTGAATGTAACGTCTCTTCTTCTACACATACTCACACTACAGCACAAGCTTACTGTGTAAGTAAGTACTCCGTTTATATACTTTTGTGTAGGCTCCGATGTTCGAGTACATGCAGTACAGTGTGGTAAAGTGTTTTATGTATGTGTGGTTGCATTTGCATACTCTGCAAATTCCATTGCACAAACCTCAACTATTACACCACATTGTTTCCAATCTATGCAGCGGTTACATTTATACATTTTGACATATATTTCTCAGTCAAATTTGTTCATTTTTCATATATTTCTCTGTTGTTCTTTGTACTCTTTGGCTGCTGTGACACCTCAGATTCTGTTCAGGGATAAAATACATTGTCTTCTTATCCTGTCTCAGCTTGAATTGACCGCTTTCACAGCAGACATTTTGACTTACAGGTGTAACTAATAATAACGTTGTTTATTGCTGCATTGCGTTGCATGAATTGCTGGAACAGAACCATCATTAATGTTATTAGTAACACCTGTGCCTTCCCTGCTATGACAAGTAAAAATGTCTGCTGTGTTTGATAAATCGGATTATTTTAGGAACGGGAAAGAAACAGAGTGCTTTTGATGCTATCCTTCAAAAATGTATTAAAAAAGTAAAACAATATGTAATATACAAGATGCTGCTGCTCATCAAGCAAACATGATAGTCAAATCCAAAACAATGGAGTTACTGTCAGTGTAGCAGGACATTCTTGTGTGTTTTGTGTGTAAAAACTGTGGCAGTTTGGTTAAAGTTTAACCTGATTTTTTTCATTTGCATAACAGAAACTAATAAGTTACATGCATGACGACACAATTCATGTCTTTAATCGTATTGCAGTAGTTGAGTCAAATTCAACTTAGCTCCATTTACTGTTAGTTTCTTGAGTATTGTTATCTGTATTAAAATGCAATACAGCTTCCAAAAGAGGTCTGATGACAGAAGACGTTTGGTTACTACTACTAAAATGGCGATGAGGGATGCAAACACCACCATAGTGGGGATTTTTGCACAATTTTTCTTGTGTAACAACATAATGACACTACTTATAGCAAAATTAAAAGATGTCATGTGCCTTTTTAAGTATAGTAAAGCATTTCACACATTTCTTATTTACAAATATGCTCAACAAACAGTACTGGACCTTCTGAAGTAGATAATCAAACCAGCACCCAGCATTCCTGGGTGCACTGGTCTAATCATTTATTTGGCCTTAAATCCAGCAGGCCTTGACCAATTTGGTGTCCTATGGGAAAGATTTTAGTTGGTGCCCCTTCCAGCGCAACCCAGAAAATAGGGCCTATTTAATAGGCTTCATAGTTATGTCATTGTGGGCTCTGTTCGTACCGTTCTTGTGAACGAGATATCTTAGGAACACCTGGGGGGAATTTCTTCAAATTTGGCACAAACGTCCCCCTGGACTTAAGGATGGACTGATTACATTTTGGTGGTCAAAGGTCAAGGTCAATGTGACCTCACAAAACACATTTTTGGCCATAACTCAAGAATTCATATGCTAATTATGACAATTTTACACAAATGTCTAACAGCATAAAATTATGAAGTGGTGACATTTTGGACAGACTGGTTGGCGGAGGCATACAACCGTGATGCAGTAATTTTAGTTTTGTAATATTTTGAAATAATAGTAATAAAATAGTATTTCATAGCGCCCCTATGGATGGATGGCGCCCCTACCATCGGCCTATCCCGCTCAGGCCCGGCTCTGCTTAAATCTCTATATCAGAACGGATGTAAGAGCATGCAGCTCATCTCTTGCAGTCTCATAGATTTTATCCTCTGAGCAGGATCTTTATCTAGCTCAACATCTTCATTTCATTTCCTAGAGTGCAGCCAGAACAAGATATCAAATCTCTTATCACATTCATTCCATTAACCCTACAGCAGCCGACCGCTGCAACCAACCCTTGCAACCTAACAGTGCAATTAAAAAGCAGGCTTAGTATATATGCACAAAACAGCTATGAAGTTAATAGGGAGGAAAGACTATTAACCCATACAGAGCTATCTATCTATCCATTTATCCATCAATCCATCCATCCCGTACGCTCCCACTAGTCGGAGACACAGTGAGGTAAATGTAACAGATGCAGGAGGGTTAAGAAGAGCTCACAGAAGAGCTCCCTCTGAGGCAGATTGAGCTCTTTAGGGGCGATGATAGAGAGAGGAAATGTGTGTGCAGCAGGCGGATGTGGTTCACTGATCTGGAAGCAGCGGCGTCTCCTCTTTCAATGACTCTGAGTGGTTCATCTGAGGACAGCAGCCTCAGCAGCAGCAAGAGGATGCCACATGACCTACAGATAGGACTATGTGTGCTACCAGCTGGCGGAAACTCTGTTTGATAGGGGGTTTAGTTAGGAGGATGCTGATAGATCAAAGTCTCTTGACCTCATCTCACGTGCATAGTTTTTGTCTTTGTCAGTGCCTGAAGCAACAGAAAAAAGGCAAATTTTTGATTTAGGTTTCTAGGTGAAGCAGGAAAGGGGATTTCTTTTTGTCTGATCTCTTGGGAGGAAGTGTTGCCGCAACTGAAATTTTGAATTTCCTTTGGTGGAAGTGTTATCAGGGCTTGCCTCAGCACAAATCTGAAGAAACATAGAAACCATTTGGCTGAAAAGTGAGTTTTTCTACTGTTTTTTGCAATATACTCCATTATATTTTAGGAAAAAAACATAGTCCCATGTGCCCAAATACTAGATATAGTATGATAAGAAAATGGCTGTATCTCAGAAACTACAAGGAGCACAATCAAGTATTTGGTATCTGTATTGAATATCAAAGATATGCACACATATGCACTGTAAAAACATATTTCATGTAGATAATGTTTGATAAAAACAATAGTATTTTTTTCAAAATGTTTCAAAAATCCTGACTTTGACTATTGATAAAAGTGTGATTTTTCATGTGATCTAAAAATGTCCAGAATTTAAGACTTTAGACCAATCAGAAAATGTTTTTGTTTTTCCTTGTTATACTAAATAAAAAGAAGCTGATAAAGAAAAAGCTAGGGAGGGATAGGTTGGGCACAAAAACAACAAAGAAATTCAGCTCTTTCTAGCCCGCTAAAACTATTTTATACACAATTCTTCAGGTCATATGCAATGCGTTTTATATATATATATATATGTATATATATATAGATATAGATATAGATATATAAAATATTTGCAAAGTAATAACTCCATCTGTCATGTAATAGGTCAAAAGTGCAATATTTCCTGTTGAAAAGTAGTGAAGTAGAAGTTAAGAAAAGAAGAATATCAAGTATAAGCACCTCTAACGCAGTGAATGATAGACATGACCAGTCAAAGCCATATTTTAAATCTTTTTAATATATCTCACATTTGATTTATTTACAAAAGACTGGCTTTGTGACATAAAACTATGTTTTGTAAAATCAACATGAGAAACAAATGTGTACCAGAAGCGTAACCGTACAGAACACAGACATAGATAAATAACATCAGGGGAGCGTCGGCGTCGAGGTCGGCCTCTTTGCACATTGTCTCTCTGCAAACAATAAAAGGATCACAATGGATGCACCTCGGTATGACCGGCTGTGTTTTATTGGTGTTACCCCGAGTTCTTCTGACGGGGTGTCTGACAGTATTGCCTCCACACTGGCTATAATGACATCAGTGAGTCTATCAGGAGATCTGGAATGTGTGTTCTGTCTTTATTAAATGTTTTTTCCAGCGGTGGAAACCGTTAACATCTCCAGGCATTCAAGTGAATAAACTATGGGCAACAACAACATACTAACGCAGATATACTTTGATATATACCTGTAATTTGTATGACACACACAAATGTCTGCAAACAGTTTGGCACAAATGTAAAGGCTGAGCATGAGTTTCCCCCAGAACACGTTAAATAAATAAATAAAATCTCTACAAAGTCACAGACATAAAGGCTGATAGATCATCTTATTTGCTGAATGGTTACTTTATACAGCACTTTACAGAACAGCTACAGGCACGAACTGAAAGAATGAAAACGAACGTTTTTGAATTCAAATGCAGAATGACGGGGAAGACAGTAACTTTTTAAGTTTTGATCATTTCTGGACTTTTTCCACTGAATAGACTAAACTTTTCAACAGCGGCGGTCACAGAATTTGAAACGACGGTACTTCAGTTTTTACACCTTCTTCGTATTAATTTATATTTGGGGCATAAGTGTGCACGTGATTCTCCATTTTGACAAACTCATTACATTGACTGTACACTAATACTAAACAATAATGATAACATACAGAGAACTGAATAAAAACATCACATTTAAAATGTCGATAACAGAGGAGCCTCTTTTTGTTCTTCTTCTTGACACAGTGTAACAGGTTGTTGAAACCTTATACTTAGCTTATAGGAGAGGCTTACTGTACACATCGCAAAACAAAAAACATCATGCTTTTCAGTCTTCCTTTGAGAGCTTATCACTCTAAAACTGCTCCCAGATCTTTATCACACTGACTAAAAACCAAACATTGCTCATTTTTCTGAGATGAATGGCAACCCTGAAGGACAAAAAACATTGAACCAGAAGACAAAAATGTAAAGATGTGAATGAACATCCTCTCTGGTTGACAGCTAACCTCTCTAATCACTTTGCTTTTCCGTGAAAGACACAAATTCACACACAGACAAACTATATCCAACATGCTTCACCAACTAGCACTTCAGAAAAACGTCTCTCCTTCTACTTATCCACTTTCTTTACCCAGCGTTTCATCACTTGCTGTTGTTTTCCTCTACTTATTTATTAAAGAGTTTCATTCCAAAATGAGACTAATCGACTGGTGAAATGAGAATAAACTGGACTACTTTAGGACAACTAAACCTTACGACAGGGATCACACGTTTTATCTGTGAATAACAGCGGGTGTGTATTTTAGAATGAAACCCTCCATTTCTAATCATCGTTGACCTTTAACCTCTCAGTCTGTGGTCAATGACGTCTATCAGTTAAAGGACATTACCACCATGTTTTAACTAGCAGTCCCTGAGCACCTACTTTCATTGCACATAAACATTTTCAATATTCCTTTATTAACTTAATAAAGCTATCAAAGCACTTGCTTCCTACGACCTTACATCCTCACATACTGTACAAGTGTTCATTGTCTAACTAAAACTCTGTGCCTAATTCATTACTATTTAAACATCCTGAGGTGCTTCCCTACACTTGAAACAATAAATACTTAAGCTGCCAGCTAGTCAGGTGTGTTCAGTGAAGTTCTCACAGGGAGGAAACGACGAGACTCGGCTCATTGTTGTGTTTGTAGTACAGTAGCCCCTCTGGTTTTTTAGTTTTAATCGCACAGCCCTCTTGTTTGTAAGGGTGGCTCAATGAGAGCGCAGTAGCAGCAGTACAGTATGTGACTCAGTGAGTGTGTTTACATGCACACTGTATTCTGGATACCAGCTATTACTCCTGCTTAAGAGAATAACTTGTTAATGTGCGTCTTCATACTGTAATAACAGATATCCCTGCACACATTCATAGAACGAATATTATCATGGAAACACAAGTGTCTCCTGATGATAGCTGCAACTCATTTCTTTAATGATTAAGGGAATAGTTCAACATTTTGGGAGAAAGTGTATTTACTGTCAAGAGTTAGATGAGAACATCAATACCACTCTTATGTCTGGAAGTAAATACGAAACTGCAGCCATCAGCCGATTAGCTTAGTTCAGCATAAAGACTGGAAACGGGGAAACGGAGAAACAGCTAGCCTGGCTATATCTCATTTGTTTAATCTGTTTAAAAACAAAGCGTAAAAATACCAAGTTGTGGGTTTGCCTGTCAACCGCACTTTAACGACAAGACTCAAGTCAAGAAATAGTCCAGTATTTAACATCCTGTAAAACTACAACTTGTTGTTTTTACGCTTTGGTTTTTGTACAGATTAAACAAACCAGATGTACAATGTTAAAGGAACAGTGTGTAGCATTAAGTGGGATCTATTGGCAGAACGCACAAACCAAACACCAGCTCTAGATAAGGCCATTCGTATTATCAAGTCAGCCACCGTAGTTCTCCTACACACTTGGCACATTGGAGGAGTTTCACTTGGTTGCAATCTGCAACCGCACCGTTAGATGCCGCCAAATCCTACACACTGCACCTTTATTTAGTGAGCTTTAGAGGTGGAGGTAGGTGGATTTGTGTTACATCTGGTCAGAGCACAGCTAGCTGTTTTCCCCCTGTTTCCAGTCTTTATGCTAAGCTACGATATATGGCTGCTGGTGGAACTATCTGGCACCCTGACGGTGACGGCAAGGCTCAAAGAAGTCACTTTTTTTTACATTTCAACAGAGCCAGGCTAGTTGTTTCCCCCTGTTTCCAGTCTTTATGCTGAGCTAACATAACCCTTTTCTGGCTCCAGAAAGTGAATGGTATCGATCTCATCCAACTCTGAGTAAGTAGGCAAATAAGTGTATTTCCCAAAATGTCAAACTATTATGAATTGAAACTGGAGCATATCCAGAATTCTGCTTTTACAAACTTTAAACTTTTTTTTTTTTTTAAATAACAAACTCCAGAATATGGTCATGAAAGTTAACACACTCAGCGTGAATTCTGAGGCAAGACACTTCTGACGCCCCAGCTGTCATCATAAACCCACAGAGAGCTGGCATATTATGGTACAGTACCTAAATCCAGACATGAGTGCAACTTCATGCAAAAATGATACAAAAAAACAAACAAAAACAAAACAAATACTAACGCTAATTATACAAAAGCAATAACAGGGAACATGTTGTCACCTTCATGTCGGGGCGTCCCCCTTCGTGTTTACAGTATTTTATATACAGAAAGAACTGCTGCAATGGAACAGTTGGGGGAGAAAGCACAGCAAGCCATTCCTTAGCAGTCATGAGGGAAATCATTAATTAATTACAGCAGGTTTTGTTTACAGGACAACATACACACTCGCTAATTAGACACATCTTGCTACCTGCAAGGTGTGAAGAGACGTTTTTTTCACATAGTGAAATCCTGTTAGATTACAGCATGCATTACTCTACGTGCTAATGCCAGGGGTTGTTGTTGTTGTTGTTACTGATTCTTCCCAGTTGATGACTGTATGTCCTTACAGGGTGGAATGGTGTTGTCCTCAGTGCTTCTGTACTCTCAATGTGCCTGGATACACACACAGGAGAGACAATTTAGTGCTGCTGACAGCCTGCAAAGTCTGAATTAATTTGTAAAAAGAAAAGTAGAAATGACTGTGTGGCAATGTGCCATTGTGTTTCACTTCTTTGGATGGCGGGTTGTAGCAGACGCTCATTATAAAGAGCCAAACAAGTATTTTATTGGCTGATAAAGGTGCAGCCAACTCTTCCAATCCAACAAGTGCTGTCATAATTAGCACCCACTACTTTTCGTCCAAAAAAATGTACTTCAGGCAACTTGTTCCTATAAAATGATTATGTACGGAAGCCAAGAACGGCCGTGATTGCAATAATTTTATTTCATCCCGTCATCTTGAGATCCTGAGTTAATTATCCCCTTATCTCAGGATGTCAGAGTCATTTTCTCATGATGGTGGGTTAATTATCTTGTTATCTTGAGAAAACAAGCTGTTGTTTGTCAAGATACAACAACAGCAGGTTGTTTTCTCGTGATGACGGGCTAATTATCTCAATATATCGACATAATGGTATGTTTTCTTGAGGCGATGGGATAATTAACACATTAAGATTGCCTTTAATTTACTTTTGAAAACACGGTAATTATATTAATGAGAGAAAACAACCTGCTGTTGTTGTATCTTAGGAATCAACAGCTCGATAAGTCACCCATTATCACGAGAAATCAATTTTCACATCTCGAAATAACAGTAGAAGTAACTCATGCTGTCAAGAATGAAATCAAGTTATTACAACCATGGCTTCTGCACTACGTTATATATGCAATACATATAATATAATGCATATAATATTAATATAATTCCTACTTTTTGTTGTTCATTCTGCTTCAGCTGAAAAGAAGGAAGGAAATACTGCATGTTTATCTTTATGATCGACACAAATAATTCTGTATGCTGTTTTTGAGTGGCATACTCTCTAAATAGTATGACTAAATAGTATGACTGGCTCTGAGAGATTAAAGTAGGAAACTATTAGCATGTACTTAGACTTACCTCTGTCCCCACCGTTCCTCATGTTGGTCTCCTCTTCCACTCCTACGTCATCAACTTTAAAAATAAAACCGGAGATTTAATGACAGTGTTTTTGGTCACAACGGAATAACTTAGACATATATAGAGGGAAACATATCAGAAGCAGGTGTGAGAATGACAAATATGGAGAGAGATGTCTCAGTCAGTAATGTTAAATTCCACGAAACAAAACCATCTTAAATGGAACATGATGCAGATGATAAAACTAGACTCAGACCATGAAACATGTAGCGTAGACTAACCTGAGTGGAGCTCTTTCACCAGTGACGACATGGTGTTTGTGATTGAGTCAGCAGCAACTAATAGATCATTCCGAAGATTTCTAGGTACACCTAGAAAAACAGAGACATTTTCAAATCAAAAACACAGGCAGGTTCTCGTCTTGGTCTCAGCTGAAGTTCATATCCTGGTGGTAGAATCACTGCATTATCATGGGAAATATAAGTTGAAGGTTTGGATAAAAAAAAGTCAAACAAACAACACAGGACTCTCAGGAGACCGGTGTTCATGTCCCAAAGTGTGTTGTTGAGCTATTTCCCTTTGTGGCGTGCTTTTAAATGATGTATGTAACATTTTTTTAGTGACTTTTGTGACATTTTTTTATCTACGTTTGTGATGTGTTTTCCGTACTTCTGTTACGTTGTTTCCGTACATATTTTACTTAGTTTACACGCTTATTTTAAGCCTAACCATGATGTTTTCCTACACTTAACTGGGTGGTTTTGTGGTCGTTACTGTAGTTTGGTATGTAAAAACACGGCATACAAATGCGTTCTCATGACACGCGGAATGTCTTTGTAATGTTGGGCTATTTATACACCTTCCCATGAGATCAAGCTATTGTTTTGGATGCACACTCACCCTGAGCAAAGGCCTCAAGCACGTCCCCTCCCACGCCTGCCAGGCAGTCCTGTGGTGTGTGAGTTGGGGTGGACCCAGCCGAGGTGGAGCGTATGGGCATGGGCATGGAGCAGCCCGCACCGTGACTGGGGGAGGAATGAGGGGAGCCTCCAGACTGGGACTGCAACATAAAAACACCCGTGATATTTACAGTGTCATCAGCAAAACATGTGACCTTTAGAATTTGGCATTTTACCGCACTGTATGTGATAGATCGACATTTCGGGAAATACCCTTATTTGCTTTCTTGCCGAGCGTTAGACCACATGACCACATTTTGTCGTTTTTACACTGCTAACCGAAGTAGCTTTATATTTACCGTACAGACATGAGAGTGGTCTCTCTCGGCAAGAAATCATATTTCCCAAAATGTCCAAATATTCCTTTAAACCCAAGTTTAGTCATCCCATAATATATAAAGACAATATGCCTATTTTAATGACTTATTATTGTGAGACTAAAAAATCTCACAATAATTTGGGGAAGTTGGTCTTGAAACATGAGTATGAGTTGCGTCAGAAAATATATTCTATATCACCAAAAGAATGAGATATACACATTATTTTTTTGACCTTGACAGGTGCAAAAAAGACGAGCTGAGGAATGTAATCGGGCATCTTTTTGCTGGTGCATAGTTAGCAGATAGCATGGCATATTTGGTTATTTTCACGACATACTGGACAGTCTTCCATCTGCAAGCTTTTAGTAAATCTAGGCTTTTGATTAATCTCCACATCAACAAAGCCAACTCCGGAACAACCGCATTTCAATGGAAGACGCCGTATTGCAATCACAGCTTGCAGCTTTGGGAAGAGGTGACCTTCTTGCTTCTAAAGGTGACTTTGATTAAAACAAGCACAGACACAGATGTGACCAAAAGAACTTAATCCGTGTAGGGAGAACAAACAAAAACAATGGTTTAAAGGCAAGAAGACCTTGTGGAGACCCTATACTGGCTGACTATACCCTGTGTGTCTATAGTGCACCTTTACTGCATCGAGGGGGTAACGAGAAGCATGTGTGGGTGAACGACCGGGCCTGTGCTGAGACCAGAGATGTATCTCTCAGAGAAAGGATCACTGTGTGTCTCTGGGACTGGTGCAGGCCCAGGTCGATGGCTCGCAGCCAGGCGGCAGATGGCCGGCCAGACTGCAGTCACATTAGAAGGGAGGTTGTTAGTGCCGATGAAAGAAACAGGTCCCTGACATTTGGGCTAACGAAAAACACAGTTCTCTCAAGTTGTTTGGACCAAGGACCTGGGAAAACCTGATTTTAAAGCTGTCGCTGTCTGTAGTTTTAGCTCCCCGGTGGTGCTAACAAGGAAGTGGTGGAGTAGTCGGGATAAGAGGACTAGATCAGTGTAACCCAGTTAGATAGAGGAATCCTATTATCTTCCCTAACAGCCTTCTTATAATCTATTATAAAAAACTTCCTTCAATCACATCTGTGTGAAGAAGGGGAGTATAGTAGCATTAAACTAAGTGCTGAGACTAGAGCCAGGTATTTTAGCCTTGCAAACTGAATTAAGGGCAACTTACAGCCTGCTTCTGCTCCTCATCCTATCAGCCAGCAAAGGTAAGCAGTGAGAGAGAGCAAGAAGAGTGAGAGCAACAGAATTAAAGCAGCAGAAGAAGTAGAAGAAGAAAGGGATTTCTGCATGCACCGTACGGCTATTCGACATAACTCAAGATCACCGCTATGTCTCGGTTTTAAAGAATCAAACATGCCAACATCTCATTTAAATCAAACATGCCACCAAAGCTTTAAAACCGAATCATGTAAACTAAATGTACAAAACCTGTAAAATGATAATTTAGGACAATGGCAAAGTATATATGCATCATCCTACGGTAGGATATTAATAGTGATTCAGAGGCCTTTTTATCACACCTAATTCATCTAGGAGCAGGTGATCGTCTTACCTTTAGCAGCCTCATGAGTCCCTCCAGCTGCACCATCAGCTCCCGTCTGCTCTCCTGCAGGGCCGACATGCGCCTCTCCAGCTCGTCCTTCCTGTGTCTGCAGAAGGAAGGACAGAGTTTGAGGATACATTAAAACACAGGGGAGGAAGTGCTACTTGGAGCTGACAGTAATGAAACACAATGCGCACGTAGACGTAATACTGTATTTTAACATGCCTTGATATTTTTGGGGAATCAATTTCCCTTTTTTGTGAGCAGTTTGGGGATGCACGTCTGTAAATTATTTCACAAATACACCCCAGATACCTGCACAGATGTGTGTGAGGAGGTTCAGATTTGCTTTAGGGTCCAATAAGTCAAGGATCAGTTGCAGACACAAAGTATGTAGAGTCATAAATCGTATACTATGCATTACAGACCCAATATGTGTATCATTCAACATACTTTTGTGCAAATAAACAGGAGTATGTGTCTGAGATCCCCCTTGTCGATTGGAGACGTATAACCATGGTAACCGGTGCCAACCTCATTCGACTAAAACGACGGTTTGTGAGAATCAAAGTCTGAATTAATTTAAAAACTATATTAAAAGCAAAGTGAAATCTTACACTTACAGTTAAATTGAAGCATTATTGATGTTACAGAGCTATCCGTCAACGTCTGTCATCACCACCATATTGCATTGTGGGATATGTATGCCGGCGTGGTGTCCAGCGTTTGCATACTGTAATATTTCACCAGGAACAGTATGCAGTTTGTGTATTATTGGTTTCATACTAAGGTTTCAGACATTCTAAAAATCTCACATACTGTTTTACCGTACTAAACAGCATGTTAGTATGGAATTTCGGACACAACAATGGTATTTGCATCACATTACTACACTGCATTTCTCTAGTGTTTTTACCATGTCACTGTTACAAATACCTTTAATTGTCATGTAGGCATATCTGGCCCATCTTTCCCATTGTTTCCCATTAGCAGGACTGCATTATTGGAGCATAAAAATGTGCTTCCCTCCACATTTAACACTCACAAGCTGCACCTACTGAAGCTGCACTACTGGTCAACAAAAATATTTGTTACCAACAGAAGTCTTATTTACTGTGGTGCACCTGACCTCTTTATGAACTAAACATGCTGCCCTGGATCACTGACTGTTTCAAGAGAGATGTACAATTGAATATTTATTCATTCACTGTGATATCACTGATCTCATCTGCAAAGAGAAAGCTGCGAATCCCAGCAGTTTCACTCACTCTAAACACGCAGAGCAGTATGACTTGAATATCTGGCCCTGTCTTTAAGGTGAGGATTCTGGCTTATTATCACCCTCTGGTGTTCACAATGACTAACTGCATTTTTGAAAAACCTTCAAAGAGCCGTAGCAATCATCTATCTGTTTGGAGTCGACCTCTCAAAGACTCACTAACAGCTGCCGACTGTAAACACCTCTGCTCTGTTCTGAATCTCCGAGCTGAATAAAGGAAACATCAGAGCCGTCCAGCCAGCCTCCAAACACAGTGCACAGTCTGCGATGAAATATGACTACTTGATGATGTCTTGGTATAAAACGTGAATCACAAACAGGCTCAGTGAGCTGAAAAATGTCTCCAGACATGTTTGAATTAAAGTGGGAGGAATAATAAGTGGAATAAATGAATCCTCCGGTGATATAAACCAATTATTTTACCGTTTTTCTGTTTTAAAATTAGATTCCTGTACATACATCCATCCTCTAACATGCCAAAGAGTGAGAAAGCATAATTCAAATTCATCTCTAGTTCTGCTATGACTGTAATGACCCAGCATTGAAGGGTAGACAATAATTTATGTTATAAAACACTGAATTAATATGAAATTTAAATTGTGGCTGTGGCTGTTGACCATAAACCTGACCGCTGATTCATTATTCAGGCCAAGCCAGACAAACAACGAGTCATTCAGGGCAATAAGTGCTGTAACGCGTCCTTTCAGGGTGAGTCTCTTCCAAGAACTGAACCCAAGGGGTCTCGGTGTCCTGCCAGCATGACAAATGCCGACGCTGCTGCCGGTGAAGCTAATTCACAAACACCCTCCTGAATTAGCAGGACATTATTTCTACTTGAAGAATGAGTCCAGCCTACATTAATGCAACAGCCCTGGAGTGGTTTTATTACTAGATTTGCTTAATATATGGCTCCTTCTCCCTGTTGTTGGGAGGAAGATGCTCTGGTATGAGGTGTGGTGGTGGTGGTGTTAGCGGGGAGGATACCTGAGGAGCCGTAGTTCAGTCAGAAGAGTGGGGTTCTGCTGGGCTTTTTCTGGGGTCGGCTGAGAGGCCTGCTCGTGCTCCAGACGCAGCCGCTGGATCTCCTGGAGGATCTCCCTGAATGAGTTAATCAACCAGTTCACTAAACAGCAGTGGTGGAAGAAATACTGAGATTCTTTACTGAAGTTAAAGCAGTAATACAACAATGTAAAAATACTCCGTCACAATTAAAAATCCTGCATTCAAAATTTTCTTAAAAGTAAAAGTACAGAAGTATTATCAGCAAAATGTACTTACAGTAACAAAAGTGAAAGTACTACTCATGCAGAATGTCTGCTTTCATAGTGTTTTACTATATATATGTTGTATTATTGGGTTATTTGTTTTGATGCATTAACATGTAAGCAGCATTTAAATGGTGTAGCTGGTTGAGGTAGAGCAAATGTTAAAGGAATAGTCCGATATTTTGGGAAATAAGCAAATTTTAAAGAGTTGGGAATTTTCTGCCAAGATTGTTGTTAGTAGTTATGGTGACAACACACGTCAGTGGGGCCGTAAAGTGCGTTGCTCCGCCGCTAAGCTGGCGAGGCAAATGGAATTGCGCAACATCATGAGATCACGCAAGAATTCTGGCTCGCCAGACCATAAACCAATCAGCGTCCTGTAAGGAGCTACTGCCAGCTACGGGCGTGGCTTATGTGTGCATGAGGCAACATGGAGAGGCGACACGTTCGTTCTAAACAACAATGGCAGCTCCTGAAGAGGTTAGCATAGCTGTAACGGCATTAGTTATATCACAATTGGAGAGTATTTCTTCATTGAAAGAAGAGCAAAGAACGGCACTGAAGGCTTTTCTCGACAGAAAAGATGTTTGTACTCTTTTCCTGACTGGCTTCGGCAAGAGTTTGATTGACAGATGGTTCATCCAATCACCTGTAAAAGTATTTTTTTGAAAGTGCCTGCCATTTTCCAAACAGTTTCCAATGTCGGCTTCTCAGATGGTTCTGTGACACTAACCATCTGGCGGTTCAGGTTAGCGGAGGTAGTCACAGAGCCAAATCGGCGTCTGTTAAGGCCAATTTACTTTCTTTCTTACTTGGACAGCATGAGTGAGGGCGCGACTTGCCGCAAATAGGTTTATACGGAAGTTGGCCCGCTACAACGGTCGCAATGGCAAAAATCTGAATCTGCTAATTAACTAGTAATTATAGAACATAGTGGACAAAAAGTATAAAATGGGATCGAAATACTCAATTTACTCAAGTAAATTGCAGGGACCTAAAACTATATTTTAAGTATAGTACTTAAGTCAAATAAACTAATAATAATAATACTTACTTTACGCCACAACCAGCCAATTGATCAGTAAAACAAAACTGATTTGTGTCCAATGAATAACTGATGTTTAAATGATGTTTAAATGATAAATTGTACCTGTTTTTGTTCTCCAGCTCTGCGATCAGCTGTCTCTGTTGCTTATTGGCATCGAAGTTGAAACCCAGATCTGTTGGAGGACATTGTTGCTGAAAAACAAAATTAGCATAGCATGGCATTAGTAACGGTGGGAAGACAACATTCAAACACCAACAGCCACCTTCTGACCACAGTGAGCAGTAATGACTCTCTGCTGGAGGCTTATTATGTTTCTGCATAAACAGGGAGCTGTTTCGGATCACCACAGCTTTCCTTTATCCCTCCATATAAAGGGATGCAGAGTACTAATCCAAATAAACCCAAAGTAACCCTACAGGGACGTTTTATGTTAACTTGCCTCCCAAAATTTTGATGTAGACAAGCTTCTACCTTATTTTTTTATCAAAAACCCTGATGGTGCTTATTTAGGCATGGATATTTATTGTTTTCAAGGACTTTAAAGTTATAATCCTTGAGATTTTTATGAAATCAAACCACATTGTTGATTCTTTAATAGATATTAATGTATTCACATTCTGTATTATCTCTCTATATAATAGTTTTTATTGGTAGTGGCGGAGTCTGCCATTCCCACGCTGGATTCACATTGACTACATACGTATCAGGGATTCAAAGGAACAATGCACGTAGTCCAGAACAATTTGATCTAATTTAGCTTTATTGTTAGTGTTCACTTTCTTTATGTCATATCAGAGCTGTATTAAGTTACTGTATTTCCTACTGCTGTTACTTCGCATTAAAAGGCGGGTCCATCTGCGTTCATTTCCGTTTTTTTAAATGGAAACGCCCAGCAATAAGTAGTGACGTAGGGAAGTTAATCAATAAGGTTATGAATAATGTGAACGCTACACTAGCTGAGTCAAAGTTAGCTAGGCTAAGTTTGGAAATAACTGAAAGGGTTAGTTTGGATTTTTTGAAGTGGGGTTGTTTGTATACTCCCAGGTTCTGCGAGGTAAAATTATTATTTTGTGAATGGAGTCTGGTGGCTTTGAAGAGAGCGATATAACGACTGTCTGACGGCGAAGTGGAGCGGCTGTGGACAGGAGCAGCAGAAAAACACATTTTAGCCACCTGAAATCAGTTTAAGTATTCTCTATATTTAGTACATATATTTCCACAGCTTTACCTCGGCATCAGACAGCCGTTATGTCGCTGTCTTCAAAGCCATCAGACAAGACTGTGAACAGTGATTTTTATCTTGCAGACCACAGGAGTTTGTTTGTTATTGGGTGACTTTTGGATCCAAATTGACGTGGCGTCCACACAGCAGTACATTGCTAAGCTTCTGTGGCGGTACTCCTGTCTGCTTCTCCAAACTGGGAGCACGCCGACTGCCATCTAAGTTACTACAAGGATGAATACAGTGTATACTGTATGTGTAGAAGCGTTATCATGCAGAAACCTACATCAGGTCACGTAGGAAAGCGTTTTTAGAAGGGCTTGGGAAATTTTAAAATGTAAGGAACACCACTGGGAAGCTACAGAATGATATAAAAGCTACAAAAATAATAATAATAATAATTGTAATGGACCTGCCCTTTAAAAGCCATCTACTGGTGAAACACTGGGTGGCTTTTATTGTGAAGCAGTCACAGGAAACGTATTGTATTTGTCACCGTGCTTAGCGCTGACCATGATCACCAAAAATGTGTCTACAGTACAAAACAAGATTTTGACAGCGGATGATTTTTGTTTTCAAGTAAAACCGCTGGGAGATAAGAGCACGTATAGTATAACACAGTCTGACTTTAAAGTGTGCCACAATGAAGCGCCTAACAATGACTTGTCAAAGCATTAGATGTGAAGTGCGGGGGGTCGACTGAAGCCCACCACGGGCCGTTCTGTGAGACACTCACTGTGGAGTTGCCCGCCTCGGCTGCCAGGCGAGCAGCGTAGCGAGCGATGAGGCGGTGCTCTTCATCTAGCCGGCTGGGACTCTCCAAGACACTGCCCAAAGTCACAGACAGAGAAATACATCACACGCACATACAGACACGCTGACTCTAATATGACAAGCTCTTATGTAAGAAGAAGGGAAAGTTTGCAGAGTCAAAGTGATTATGTAAAACTTTATAATTGAGGTGACCTTAATGTGTGACTCCAATACTGATAGAGAGATAATTGGTCGTAACAATGAACTGAGATGGATAGGAGAGATGCCAAATGCATTTGTGACTGTGCCAGTGCCTGTGCTGACCATTTCATCACTGGCTGGAAATGTCAAATAAGGCATGAGACTTTAAATGATCATGGGCGTGGCATATGGCGTGGACAGATGACGGGACATATGCCGTCCCTTCTCGGCAGGCGGTCTGCAATGAAGAGTGAAGGAGAGCTGAAATGGTGCTGAGCTCCATCTAACTCTGACTGGAGAGTGAGCGATGATTAAGACCATTAAACCCAATCTGGCTTCAAACCCGCTGCTGCATCAACAACCACACAATCCCTGCAGCTTTGACTACCCCAGCTCTAAACACACTGAAAAACAGCCTTTTAATCCACATTTATATTAAAATCTTATCTTTCCCAAAGCAGATAGAAAAAGCTGCCGGAGTGATGAGATCATTTTAGCTGCTCCAGCTCCTACCTCGCTTGTTTTAAGGGTTTTCTGAGCTCTTTGATGATATCAGTGAAAATACGGCGGATCATTCGACTCGTTTCAAGATAATGTCACCTGACTTAAAAAAACACTCAGTTGGTCTGCACTAGACTGTCAAGAAATGTCTGTAAAATGGGACACTTTCTAAATAATTTACTCTCATCCTCAGGCTAAAGCACAGACAGAGTTTCTTGTAAAATTAAAGTAATACATTAAAGCGCGTCAGGGAGCTGCTCGGGTTGGCTCAGGAAGCGCCGTGACCTAAAGAGGTCTGTTGGAGCTGGAAAGCGTGTCTGGATCTTTGGGCGATCAGTATAGAAGCTGCTCCGCCGGGGAGTTTCCTGGCACCACCTGATGGTCTGTGCCAGGTTTTGGACAAAGATGCATGAACCGCCTTCAAGCCCTCCTGAACTGGCCTCTTTCCCAGATACCTTTATTTTTGTCTCACATTTGAGATACCAGCTTTTTTTTTTTTTTTTTTTTACTCAAACACAATATCTCAGACATAACTGGTCCTATTTTGGTCGGAAACGTGAGAGATTAAATACTTAGTTCTGATTGGCCTGATGGTACCACAACTAACGGCCGGGACACACAGGATGCATGAGCAGCGCACGTGTGTCACGGAACCTCTTGCTTTTTATTTCAACGCCCAAGTTAGAGAAGCCACACAGCCTGCGTGATTCGAGGTCTTGCCTATTTTTACCGTGTGCCGCGCGGTTCACAGCAAAAATAGACAGTAAAAATGATCTTTTGATTGTATATTGACATCATACCAGCAACATTACTACAGTTTCAATGTCTGTATCTGTAGAATATGTCACAGAATCATCACTTCCTGTTTCCGTTTCAAAATAAAAGCCCTCTAATGTTTTTTTCTGTGGACAGAATCCCTTCATTTGTTAACACAAAGCTTTTATTCTGAAATATTTACAGGACAATGTTGTGGAAAATGCAGCGGCACCATAAATTAATAGAGTACAGGCTGTTAATGGTGGATTATTACTATTATTTACAAACAAGCACACGTTTCTTAACCTTTTTCTGTCTAAACTGAATAAAATAAAAATATCTTTTTGAATTCAAATCAGCTGGCAGAATTTTGTAAAATGGAAATGAAATATTTTACTTTAATTACAATATAATTCCACTGGAAATCAATACATGACAATATTGAATTATTGCAAAGCCTGACTAGCTCTGTTTGAGGTATTGATGTAAAGT
This sequence comes from Sebastiscus tertius, assembly GCA_916701665.1. Lineage (NCBI taxonomy): Eukaryota > Metazoa > Chordata > Actinopteri > Perciformes > Sebastidae > Sebastiscus > Sebastiscus tertius. Next base: position 146,504 of record CAKAOH010019338.1, read on the forward strand.
ACGGAGGGCCAGAGTTAGTTTACTCACCAGGTTTGATTAAATGTTTTAATCTAAACTTTTATGTTAAGCATATGTCGCTCATTAAATCTTTTAGGAGTTCATACATAATGACACCAAGTGATAGAAACACAAACCGCTGTGTTTCTGGTCAATCCTCAGTGAACTCTGAATTAAAACTCATCAAGCTCAAGACAGCATTTTCTTTTTTTTAATTTTATCTTCTGCCGCCGTGGTTCTGCATGACTAACAGGTAATAAATTGCGGTTCGCCCTTGGAGGACGAGCTGGTGGTGAGCGATTGTCTGAGGGAGAGAGAGAGAGAGAGCGCGAGGTGGGAGGGAGCAGATGCCATGTCAGCAGAGCAGACAGTATCACAGAGCAGACTGTGATGGAGGCTGGATGCTCAACACCCACCATTTCTCAAACAGAGTGCATTCAGTTTCAACTCTGCACTGACAACAACACAATCATGAATGTGTTTTGTATTTTTCTGTGAATCTGAACAAACAAGGACAGCCCCGGTGCTGCGTCTCAGTTTGTGGCTCTTGAACTGAGGCAGAGCCACAAGGAGCTTTGCATTATTCAGCAGCAGCATCTTTGACTCATAGGCCCTTCATGTGAAAGCGGGCAGGCCGGCGCCTGGTAATTATAATAATAGATTAATATTTACAAACCAAATGTGACACAGTGAGAGGCTGGTAGGAACCGGCCTTCTGTTCTCTGCAACCAAACCTAAGTGAAGCCTGCTCCTTCCCTCCTCGTTCAACACCTTATCTACCGGTATCCACGCCGACTCACAACACAACCTATTTTGGAAGCGTCACGGTGGCTTAATGCGCAATTTCTGCCCTAAATATGGCAGCTTTGTAGTTGTTAAGGCAACAGCATCCTCGGTACATGACATCTTCCCAAAGCAGCTCTGATTCACAGAGCAAAATGTCAAGACAAAGGTTATCAGGCTTCTTCATTACTGCCACAGTGGAACAAACCTCAGGAGAGCGTCGCCTCGCTCTCGTACATGCTGAACACGTGATGTCTTCCGCTGACCTCCACGGGTCTGGATGCAAGGCATCGTTTACCGCCTCGGGTGTCCCTATCTTGTCAGCTTCTTTCAAACCCGCTCTAATCTTGATACCGTCAGCCCTCGGAGACAAGACTGCACTGCACAAAATGTTCATCTCTGCAAGAAACTTAATCTAGTATCGATTGTTAGCATCTCATTTTTCTAAACACAGATAGGAAATCTTCCAGATAATTACACTTGTAATATAACAGAGAGAAGAAAGGGGATATTGGCATGACCTCACCCCTTTAATTCACATTTTAAAGGGGACATATCATGAAAAACTCACCTTTTCAGTGTTTGTGCTCATACATTTGGGTATCTGGAGTGCCTACCAACCCACAAACGTGAAATAAGACAACCAAATCAGTTTTTGTGGGCTGTCTAAATCAGAAAATGTGATTCTCCTTCCTATGTCACATGCAGGCTCATTAGAATATAGAGTGCAGGTGCACTTTACAACGAGGCTGTAAAGGCGGACGTGTCTGCGTGATGACGTTTTATAGTCTCATTTAGCCACTAGTTAGTAACCGCCTCTTTAAGACACATAAAAGCTTCCGAATTCATGGCAGGGACATTTACTGACGTATTTATATCATAGAACAAAGCGTTAAAATGTCTTCAGCATGCATTAACCACAGACCTTATTTTAGGCTAACCCTCCCACGTAGCATAAAAAATATGCTCAAATCATAACATGACAAGCTCAAGCCCAACAGGCAACATCAGCTGTCAGTGTGCTGACTTGACTATGACTTGACCGCAACTGCATGTGATTATCATAAAGTGGGCATGTCTGTAAAGGGGAGACTCGTGGGTACCCATGGACCCCATTTTCATTCACATATCTTGAGGTCAGAGGTCAAGGGACCCCTTTGAAAATGGCCATGACAGTTTTTCCTCACCAAAATTTTGCACAAGTTTGGAGCATTATTTAACCTCCTTTTCGGCAAGCTAGTACGATAATAGATTCCTTAGGTTTTCTAGTTTCATATGATACCAGTATCTTCACCCTAGCTTTAAAACTGAGCCCGCTCAATCACAAATTGCATTAATGCGTTAAAGAAATTAGTAGCGTGAAAATTAATTTAACGCGTTATCGCTTTAACTTTGACAGCCCTAGTAAAAACCTATTAAAAACAACCATTGACTTCGAGACAAGAAACCGAAAGTGCAAAAATGTTAACTCATTTCCGGCTTTTAGGACTCATTCCTGCAGCACTTATATCGCCCACAGCTTGAGAACTGCCTTTGCAAAGATGTACCATATTTTTCTCACGAGCCAATCAGAGCAGACTGGGCTTTTTCAGGAGGGGTCTTAAAGACACAGGAGCTAAAACAGAGTGTTTCACACAGAGAGTGAATACAGTTATATTCAGACAGACAGTATGAGAACAATAATGTGTTTTTTGAACATTAAAGCATGTAAACATGTTCTAGTAGAAACCCCAAAATACAATTATGAACCTGAAAATGAGCATGATATGTCCCCTTTAAGGTTCAGTCTTGCGGTGATGGACATTTTTTGCAGTGTGCATGCTGCCCTTCAGCCGACTGGGTCCTTGGTAGTACTGTAATGTCTGATATCTCGGCCCAGAAGAGCACAAGTAGAAAAACAACATCCACAGACTTCATTCAAGCTGTTTCTTCATTTTCAACCAAAGGATTTCAGTCAAACACCTGATCTTAAACAGGGCTGATGTGCACACCTCTATTCTTTCTGTACACCAGACAGCGACGTCTCGCCCCTCCTAATGTGCCGTGGGAAGTCCTGAGTCCCTGAGCAGTCTCATCTTGCAAACACAAATTGCCGGAAAGATGTGAGAGAGAGATACTGTACTCAAAGACAAAATGCACCCAGCACCGACTTGCAGGACAGAGTGCAGATACATTAAAGCCGCCTCAAAGTGCTCTCCATTATCATTCATAACCACAATGGTTCATTACCACTGTGAGTAAATAATAATAGAGCTGGCCTTTAACTGAAATGAGAGGACAATTAGGCTGCTTTCACGGGGCTCTCGTCTGCTCGTCTGCTTACGCGACGAGGCTCCAATTCTATCATAATCTATTTGTCAAATCAACCCTTTAAGTAGGAGTTCTCACATATTCTTCATGACAGCGTAACAAATTTTTCCTCTAAAAATACACTCACAAGGGCATGCTGCTCGGATGCAAAAAATGTGTGTCAAGTGTGAGGGAACAAATAACATCTGTAGTCTGATTTTCCGCGCTGTTCTTGCTGTTTCCACTGATGAGAGGGAATCTGTCACCTATTCTGAGCACAGAGTGGATTCTGTGGGATTAAAAGCATTTTATTTTTTGCATGTGTGTAACTTCAAGTGACATCTTGTCATCGTTAAAGAAGCTAATTCTGTGAAGTAGTATCTTCAAAAAGACATTGTGCCTGGAGGTGCTTACCTTTTGGTAGGAGTAGGTGTCCCAGAGGACATGAGCATTGTGTCGTTCATGTTGTTGGCCACTGGTTTCGGCTGACTAAAAGACAAGATTAGAGGTCTTTAATGCTATACTGCAGAGGCCTGTGGTGCTCGTCACCAGGGAATGGGGTAGAGGGCATTTGCATTTTATTAGTAATCATGAATCAGCGATCCTGACTTCAATTTAATCCAACTGTACAAATGGGGATAAGAGGGGAGACGGGGGGGGGGTCATTATAAACTACTGAGCGTGGTGCACAAAATAGGCAACATGTTGTAACCGAGTTAACTTAAAATTGAAGCGAAATAATTGACTTTTCCGGGAAATTTTTTTAGGGCTATTAGCTTCAACCTAATTAACATGAGCACGAGCAACAACAGCAGACAAGGAAACTAATTAAACTGGAAGTCTGTGAAAAAGCAGGAAAGGTGACATTGCGGGAGGTAATTTGTGAGGGTAAACAAAGCGATGGGGTCCATCTGGCGGCTGAAACGGTGGCCCCCGTGAGCTCATCGGAGCCCGAAACCCTCGGACCACAGAGTCTCATTAACGGATCAAAACATCGCTCTGCACATCTCAGGTGCTCTCTGCTTCACACTTCACCCACCGCCACAGAAAATAACACTGGATTTCCATTTCTCTGTAGTTGTGTCTCCTCAATCTGCTCGTAGTAATAGTTGTCAGTGTTGACTGTTTTTATTTAAAGCACTCATTATCACATAAAAGGCACTGAACAGTGTGGTGTACTGTTATGCTCATTTGTCCAATCAGCATTTATGGCCAAAATCAAACTATTTATACCCACATTGTGCAGAATACTGATATCAGCACAAGACACTGGGAGCGTTTGTCTGCTACGGAGTCACAAAGTGCCTCAACAGCACGCATAGTCTTCCTTTCTGTTTTATTATTGTGCTACTAAAAATAACAGCAAGCACAATTTCTGGATCACTAATTGTATTCAAATAATTTGTTCTCAAACCAAAGTACATATTCCCTGCATTAATGTGGATGCTCGTGGGGGTTTAGAGCGTTCTTTTTAAAGAAACGTTGCAATTATTTATTGGTTCGTACATTTAAATTTCCCTCAGGACTAGCCCAACAGATTCAAAAGACAACCACGGACAGTCCTACATAAGTAATTTATATATTATATTATAACACAATCCTGCTTATTCTTGTTTCAAGCAAAGAAAAAAGCAACTATCACTACTCCAACCTGCACATGCTGCCTTCTAGTCTCCTTCACAGACACACTGTGTGCACAAATACTCCAAAGTTAACCTCTCATTTAACGCTGATTATATCATATTACAATAATCCACCCTGGAGGTGCAGACGGGAGAGGAGACACGGGGCATCACACTTACCTCTGTGAGGAGAGAAAGCACCTGCACGGCTGGCAAAATACATCCAACTGCTGCTGTTGCCAGATGCCTAATCTGCCCTCAACTGAGCAAGCGAGCATCTCAATGTACTACACTGCTGCTGTCTCCAAGGAAACTCGGCGGTCACATGACTTCATGACGACGTGGTTTTCTCTCTCTCTCTCTCTCTCTCTCTCTCTCTCTCTCCTCTCTGAAGCTCTCTGCTCTGACTCTGTCTTTTCACCTCTCTCTAACACATGAATACACACTGGATATTAGGGAAATGCTGTTTGCTCAAAAATTGCAACTTCTAAAAAAAGCACAAATCTCCTTCTGGAGAAAACAAACTGGCCTCTGCAGTCAACACTGTAATTGCATTTTACATATCTTGACTCTTCCTCTTACCTTCAGCGAGTTACATAAGTCAAAGCTCTTCACAGCTTTCCTTCTATAAATAATCATCAGACCTTTTCCAATATAACTCCTGTGGAACTGCACAAAAAAGCGCTCCTTCTTACATAAAAGTATTTCCTTTTTCCTCTAAGATTTGGATTCATTCTAGCAGGCGTCCTAACTCATTCACATCAGCGTCTGCTCTGCAGCCCCGTGCTTCGCTGGCTGAAGAAATGCTGATTAAAGACACACAGTCCAGTAATCCAGCCGGTGCCTCAGAGGTCAAATGGGAGAGAGTTGACACAACATTTAGGCACTATAGAGATCAAAGTCTGCAATGCGCTAAGCCTCGTGCTACCTGCGTGCAGCGAATGACAATGTGCCACCCCTTTCCTTGCACTTGGCAGGGGTACAGGGGAGCTTCATACGCACATATTCACCTTATTCCTGACAAACAACGGATGCACGTCTGTCTTCAATCGCCCTCCGCCAGCTAAAAATAATACCCAAACATGAAGCATCCTCTCCTGCTTGGCAAAGGTGCTCCTATTTCCCCGGTGCCTCGGCCATAAAAACCCAAATGGATCACGCTCACAGAAAAGTGAATTATATGCCTGTTCTCTCCATTTTAATGACATAGATGGAATAAAAAAAGCTGTTAAAAACAGAGGAAGGCATTTTAAAAATGTAAAAGGATTTCTGGAGATTATATAGAGAGTGGAAAATTGCTAAATATTAAATATGGTACTGAGAATTTGACACTTTAATGTGTGTTCCACATTAATGCAAAGTACGGTAAGATGCCTATTTTCGACTCTTAAACTATTTTGGTGCTTAAAGTCTTCTGGCAGAGGCGGCACTAAGTCTGAAGGTAGGAAGCCGTATCATAGATTTAAAGTTTCTGAGACAGACGGTGCATCCCAAACCTATAACTCCTCTCCAAAACACAAAATCCGCAAGAATCTCGCTGACAGTTTGAGTGGAGGGAAAAAAATTCACAGCTCAGCTCGCTGTTAGTCTTGGCTTTCAGATGCCAGTAAATATTTCAAAAACAGCATCGGAATAGATAGAGTTTGTCTGGAGAGGAGGAGAGGGGTTTGGACAACTGGGAGACTCGTGTCCGTTCAGTTTGGGAGTTTTGATCGAGTCTGACGCTCTACCCTGATTCTGCCATTGTTACTCACTCACAACCGCTTCGCCAGCCTCACACACACACACACACAATCACACACACCTGAGAGACCACGCTGATGGATGTCACAACATGAAATAACACCTCCTCACAGACAACATTCATCAGGATCGGCAACTAGCTGCACTACAGTTTTAAAATACCAACAGCACATCTCTCTCTGTCAATAAAATGAAGTCAATTCAGAATAAAATTGGAGGCTTGGCAGTTTTCCTGTGACTAATTATCGGAGGGATCCAGTTTGAGGGAGGATTTCTGTAGCCAGCAGGGGGATCATCATGGGAATGTAGGCGGACAATTACTGTATTCACCCATAATTTCTCTGAAATCGACCGTTAACAAGTGAAAATTATTCCATTAGTGCCAGCTCTTCCTTTATGGCTCACGGCTACAGAGAGTGCAGAAGTGAGATTTACAATTGGTATGTTGGATTTAAAGGAATAGTTCAACTTTTTGTGGATTGTGTTCATTTGCCCAGAGTTAGATGAGACCGCTCTCGGGTCTATCAGTTAGATATGAAGCTACTGCCAGCAACCGGTTAGCTTAGCATAAAGACTGGAAACCGGGGGAAACCAACCCGATAAATAGTGCAATATTACACAGACATTCTGCGTGTCACGAGGACGCGTTTTAGACTTTTCACGTTTCATTTGTATGCCACGCAACAAAATTACGGTAACGTTCACAGTTAGGTTTAAGAAAAACGTGATGGTTGGGCTTAATAAGTACATAAACTAAGTAAAATACATGAAGAAACAACGTAACATAAGTACGGAAAACACGTGACAAATGTCACTAACATAACTTACAAAACAACACAGCGGTCTCGGTTAAAAGTTGTGTATTTGTTGGGAAGTTATGTGCAGTGACTTCTTAGAGTCTCCACAATTAACAAGATATAACATATTAATTAGTGAGCTTTAGAGTTGCTGATAGGTGGATTTTGTTACTTTAGGGCATAGACTGTATATAAGAAGTGAACGTAGTCACCATTACATCACCAATTGGTTTGTGGACTGCCGTTTTGAAGCCTTGAGTTCTGCATTTTGGCCGTCGCCATCTTGGTTTTTGCAACCAGAAGTGACACGAGAGGGTGAAGCTAAATACAACTGATTGCTGAATAAGACATTTTAAGGCGACCAAAATGTCACAATTAACTTTCATGAACTGAAAACACACTGTGAAAGGGTTAAAGTTGTAAGACGAAAACACGGACACGGACACGGCCGTGGTAGCGACCTGTCAATCACAGGGTAGCCACCCCCTAAAGCATACCCTGCTTTATGGTCTATTTGACTCTAAATGGGACCATAATTTACTAAATGAACATCATGCTGCATTGAAGAAGACTTGAAACTAGAGATTGAGACCATAAACTCATGTTTACAATGTTTACTGAGGTAATAAATCAAGAGAAAAGTAGGCTCATTTTCTCACAGACTTCTATACAATCAGACTTCTTTTTGCAACCAGAGGAGTCGCCCCCTGCTGGCTGTTAGAAAAAATGCAGGTTTAAGGCACTTCAGCATTGGCTTCACTATTCAGAAACAGGGGTTGGTCACTGGTTTAGGGCAAAGCTAAGTTAGCTGTTTCTCCCTGTTTTGAGTCTTTATGCACAATCTCAAATTATGTGCCATATTCCAAACTAATAAAGAAAAACATCTGGATAATTTACCCCCCATGTATGCACAAAATAGACCCCTTGTATTTTCTTTGACTTAACAATAAAATCTGTTTTGCAGTTCGAAGGCATGCACAGTTAAATATGGAAGTATTAAATCTGAGCCAAAATTGAGAATAGCAGTCACCGATGAATACATGTTTTTGAATGGTTGTCAGGTTTAGAAAACATCTTTTCATGGCTGGGTTGATGAGAGGCGTTACTTCATCACCACACACAAATAAAAACATAAAAGCTTCTGGAACCAAAAATAGATATTTTTCATCAAAGACGGCGGGGACTTTGACAATACAATAGAGACAGAGAGACATACAGACGTCTCGGGGGTCAACAGTCACATCCATTATCCTAAAAGTCAGTGAACACACACACACACACACACACACAGTGCCACAAACCTTAAAATACCATCTGCGAAAGCATGAGAATGCACTTTGTCCATTACAGTCTTAAAGGAGAACATAACGAAGAGAAGTTCCTGGAATTTCTACCCCAAAACTTCCACTTTAGAGATAACACAGATGCATAGGCCTATCTATATGTATATATACGTGACTTGTGTCACATAACCAATGATGGATGAAGTATTCAGACAGCTCACTCAAGCAAAAGTACCAGCAGTACAACAATCTAAAAATACTAAAGTACAAGCAAAAGGTCTGCATTTTAACTTGTACTGAAGTATAGAAGTATTATCAGCAAGTAGCCGACTAAAACGGCCCCTGTGAGTGGTGCAGTATATTGTTATTTAGAGGCAACAGGTCAGGATAAAAGTGTGGTTTCAGTGGTAGCCTACTGAGTAATTTAGAAATTAATATAATTCTGGATTGCTGCTGTTGTTTGTCATTACAGTATTTTACAATTTAGGGTCAGTAGCTGGATATAACGTTTTTAAAATGGTGTTTTTATTGGCTTGGCTCGAGCGGCCCTTATGTGTGGTCACAATGTCACAATGTCAAAGTGCCCAAAGCCGTTGGCAATGAAAGCAGACGGCACAAATGTGATGCCACTTGTGGCCGATTGTCTGTTGCCCCGCTACAATCTGATTGTCTGAAATATTGAATAATTTCACATACAGTATTTGGAGTTATTTAAATGAAACCTTCTCAGAAGTTTAAAGGATAAATGTCTCTTTGGTGGAGCTCTTATAGACATCTGATATGTGACAAGGTGCCCTAAGTATACTGCTTTTTGTAAGGGGACTCGAGGCGAAAAGGTTGGGAACCACTGTTTTTTTATTGTACAATCTTTATCAGAAAAGTAACTAGTAACTATTTCTAATGTAGTGGAGTAAAAAGTAAAAAATTTCCTTGTAGAGGAGTAGTATAAAATATATAAAATATGCTATAAAATGGCATAAAATGGAAAAAAAAATCAAAATTGTACTTTCTGTACATACAATATTTGAGTAGTTGTACGTATAGTAGTCACTTTCCACTACTGCAAATAACTAATATATCTTTTTTAGAGTCAAAAATACTCAAAGAGGACCCTTCAGTTCATGGAAAAATTATTCTGAGGAAAACAATAACAACAAAAGGCCTCTCCCTGCAAAACAAAATCGAATATAACCAATAGCTCCAACTGAGCAGAACTCAATATTCTCGGTGCCTCCATCATTTGAAATAATCAACATCATAAAAAATAAATAAAAGACACGGATTACTGCTTGATGAGGGCCCTGCACATAATCCAAACTAGTTTCAGCCACAAATTTTATTTGAATCAATATTAATCTACTTGTGTGATGTAATTTCATGCTACTCAGCCTTTACTGTGGGGGCTAATCCAATCGCCTCGTTTGAGGGAGACATGCAGGTCGACAGTTGATTCTCCACATTGTGATGAATTGTAAATTTATGCAAATGTGAACTTCATCTTAAATGCATAAGTTTAGGCACAATGCAGAAAAATTCCCTCATCAGTGGGCAGAGTCTGATTCAGACATGATGGTATCTTATCACGCAGTAAAACAGGAAATCATGTTGATGTGTTTACGTTGAGTCTATTATTCCAGGCATTCACCGAGCTGGCTTCTCCCCCCATGATGGAGCTCACTATCAATTACTCACTGACACTCGCCAGAAGCAAAACCATATACAGACAGCTTAGATTTATGGTCGTGACTGGAATATGAATGTGAGGATTTTGTTATGAAATGTGCCATGAGAAATGTGGAAAGTAAGTTTTCTGTGATCCTATTAATGCCATGAACAAGCAAAATCATAAATCACTTTTTTAAATCTCAAACATTATTTGATTTGGACGAGGCCAAAAGCATCAGATGATGAGAAAAAAGTATGGAGTGACCTTAGCGACGTGGACTTCTGCGGATGTATCTCAGTGGCGGAATTGATTATGGAAATTGTACAATTTTTCAACTGAAATGTAAATGAGTGTGCAGGGTTTAAGACAGCGGCAGAATATAATGCATTTCCTATAATGACTTCCAGGAGCCTCAAAGCCTGGAGTGTGAGATTTATACCATCGTCCCCGTTTCATTGCCAACAGACTGATGAGGACGACCGCGCTGTTAACGGCGGCAGCGGCTGAACCTGAGTTGTATATCACCGTCTCCACCTTAGCAAATAATCATGGGCTTGACATCTTAGCGAGATGGCACTCTATCAGTCATGTGGTGACGGCGAAATGGAAAGACGGAGGCAGTTACATGACGAGAACAGACTATAGATCATGAGCATACTGGGCCTCGCTGTGCGGTTAATCAACAAATCAGTTGGGTTCCCCCTCATTAATGACACAACTAGTGGTAACAAATGCTCTGTGGAATGGCACTTACACAGTATGGGTGAGTTCCTGCGGTCTCTCAGCCTGCTCGGGGAACACAGGATGTGGCGGCTCTCCGATGGGGACGCAGCCTAGAGATTTACTGATGGCGTGGCTCAGCTTTTTGGCTGGAGACTTCTGTGAGGAGCGAAAAGGACAAACAAAGTATCTGTAACTTTGTGTGTGTGCGTTGTGTCATCGTGTTGTAGAAACAGTTTTAAGCTGGCTTCAGAAGTAATTTACATAACTAGGTCAACAGTTTGTGTACTGTGCCAAAAGTGTGGATCAGCAGTAGTTTGTGCATATTTAGTAAGTGCTACTTCACATGCAGTTTTGGTGGCTTCCCTACGGTCCCAAAACTGCAACGCCATGAGTCTCTTCTTCTGCATTCATGTCAAGTTATTATTATATGGACAACTGAAGACAGGTGTGTGATTGCAGAGTTTGTGTATTGGTTAAACATACTGTGCAATACAGTAAACTTTTTATTGAGCGCCAAGTTGGATATATTTCACAATTCATAATTACAACTTGGAAATTGATGTGAATGTTACTTACAAGTCAGAAATTGGCAGTTACAGGTACGGTATCTCGGATGTGACATAAATGTGGTATAAGCATACTATACTGTACCATTATTGATAAAGCAGTTTTTGATAGATGATGCTGTGACTGTACTTTTGTATATATATTTTTAGCCTAAGTCACTGATAACCAATGTCAGTGTCTTCAAATCTGACCAACTAGCGATTATTTCTGTTGATTATTTTCTCAATTAACTGATTAGTTGTTTGGTCTACAAAATGTTGATCAGTGTTTCCCAAAGCCCAAGATGACGTCCTCAAATGTCTTGTTTTGTCCACAACTCAAAGATATTTAGTCTACTGTCATAGAGGAGTAAAGAAACCAGAAAATATTCACATTTAAGAAGCTGGAATCAGAGAATTTTAGACCTTTTTTTTCCTTAAAAAAATACTCAAACCAATTAATCGATTATCAAAATAGTTGCAGATTAATTTAATAGTTGACAACTAATCGGTTAATCGTTGCAGCTCTGGTAGTCGTGCAAAAAAAGGACTAAACTCTCCAGAATTTCATTCTTGGTTGGGTAGAAAGTCTCTGAAAAGTTTTGTTATTTAACACTCCAGTGAAAAACAAACTAAAACACAAACTAATTAATACATTTTAGGTGAGATGGGATACCAGTTCCTTAAGGCAGGATGATCAGTGTAGCATGCACCATCATTTAGGGGGAAAAAACAGCAACTGTTTAATAGATATCACATTAGTTTACTTGTAATGAAATGTGTTAAAGGAATAAAATTGCCTTGCCTTTCATATAGTGCAATTTACCCTTATAATACGGACACACACAAAAAA